>JBBPBX010077965.1:0-16741 GCA_038048925.1 Garcialebias charrua | reverse complement strand
GCAGTGCTGGGCAGCGCTAATCCAAAAATTTGTTCCGCTATTTCTAAAGCACTTATTGATTTATTTAGGTCCGCAATTTCAAAAGCACTTATGTATTAGCAATGCTAGCGGACGCTAATGCTAACACGCTAACCGCCATTTTGAAGAGGGCAAATGCAAAATACTTTTTTAAATCCAGCAGATTTGACCATTTGAACCAGTTAAGCTCAGAAAAACCTTGTGCTATAAAGTCACTGACTTTATATAAAGTCACTGACTTTATATAAAGTCAGTAGACTTTATAGACTTTATATAAAGTCAGTAAAGTATATAAAGTCACTGACTTTATATAAAGTCACTGACTTTATATAAAGTCACTGACTTTATATAAAGTCACTGACTTTATAGCACAAGGTTTTTCTGAGCTTAACCGGTTCAAATGGTCAAATCTGCTGGATTAAAAAAAGTATTTCGCATTTGCCCTCTTCAAAATGGCGGCCGCAAATGGCGAAATACTTTTTTTAATCCAGCAGATTTGACCATTTGAACCGGTTAAGCTCAGAAAAACCTTGTGCTATAAAGTCAGCTAAGAAATATATTTTTTCTCAGCAAAGAAATAATTGTTTTTACCGTGTTTTCATGGAAAGTCCTTATCTTCTGTGGCCGTCGCGGCCGCCATTTTGAAGAGGGCAAATGGCAAAATACTTTTTAAAATCCAGACGCGTCGCGTAGGCCGCTGAGAAACATCCATAAGTTCACCCTCCATGTTAAAAACTCTTCGTCTGACTCTTCGAAAACAAGCAATAAGGCTGCAGAGTAACACACTGGCTGCTAACTGAGAGCGCTCGCTCTAGCAAAGAGACTGAGGGGACGCTTTTTTGTCACGGACCACATCCGGCGCTGACAGGATATGGTCTGTTAGCAGTCGTCCGGGCCCGTAAATAAGTTTTTTCGTTTTTACTGATAGATAATTAGTTATTAACGGTACTGCATTTTAAATAAAAATAGCGCAAATCCGCTTATGAATTATAAAAGTTAGTCAAACCGCTGTAACGCTGATAAATTGTTTAGGTACGCTATAAGCGGATTAGCGCATTAGCGCTCCCCAGCGGTCTGGCGCCCACCTTTGCATTTCAGTGATGTACTGGGGGGCCTGTCCATATAAACCTCTAAAAGTTGAGATAAAAAATTTAAAATTAATTCTAAATTTGACACATAGCCAACAAAGAGAAGATAAAACCGGTGTAATTATGTGAGGCCTTCTAGTTCCTGTTAAAAGCCTCGCAGCAGCGTTCTGGACCAACTGGAAACGAGCGACAGTACAGTAGATTTGTTAAAACAAGTAAAAAGGGAATTACAATAATCTAAACGAGAAGAGAGAAAAACAGGAATAATAATAAATAAATAATGTGATACTTTATTTGTTGTCATCATTTTATGTTCCCATACAAAGACGAAATTGGCTCTCTGCATTTAACCCATTGCACCTGGGATACACCCAGGTAGAGCAGTGGGCAGCTATGTAAGCGCCTGGGGAGCAATTTGGGAGTACCATATTTTCCGTTGTATAGGTCGCACCTTTTTATGGTTTTTTTTCGAGGCCTGCGACCTTTACACAGGTGCGACCTATATATATGGCTTGCTATCACTTTCGGCGAAACAAATTTTTAAATCCAGCTCATTTCACAATTACGTTCATTTATTAAGGAAAAGTTCAGCTCAGACATATATTTGCTATAATTTTTATCAAACAAATAATTGTTTTTAAGTGTTAATCTTCTTAAAAGCCTTGCTGTGCGCTCCTGTGGCAGACATTTGCAGCAGAGCTAAACGTAGGTGCGACCTATACACCGGTGCAACCTATCTAGGGATTTTTCCAATCTATTGGTGATAATTGGACAATGCAACCTACACACAGTTGCGACCTATACACCAGAAAATACTGTAGGTGTCTTGCTCAGAGACACCACAAGATGTGCAATGACTGGGGATTGCACCCACAACCTTCGGGTTCCGAGTCGGCTTCCCTGCCCCTACACCATCTCGGCGGTCATCATTCCAGGTCAGATTTGGAAAAAATTGCCTTCCATTAAGAAACATTTCTCAAATGATAAAAACAGCCTTTTACCAGTAGCTTTGAATGTTTGTCCAAAGACATTGACTGGTGGAACAGAACACAACACTTTCTGAGGCTCGGCTGAGAAGAGGAGCCCAGAGAACCGTGTTGTTTGAAGGAACTTTTTGTTCAGAAGCAATGATCAGAGTTTTGGTCTTGTTAAAATTGAACTGAAGGCCATTGTTAGTTAGCTATGCCTTAATATGGGAACCACAATTTACTAATTCAGGTAACAATGTTTGCTTTGTGTTTAGCATTTGCAAATGTCGTAGACAAGTTTATGTGTGATTAGTCGCATACTAATCACACATTCTTACATACTTCTGTAGTAGCATATCTTAATAATTTTTGTACTTCATATTGTACACATCTTGAACACTGCAGACCATTTGAATAGCTGCCCACTGCTCCACCTGGATGTATCCCAGGTGCGATGGGTTAATGCAGAGAACCAATTTGGAACATACAATGATGACAACACATAGCACTTTATCTTTAACAGGTTACATGAGAGACTTTGATGTTTTGAGTTTTAATGACCCAACACCCACTCCACGTACTCCTTTTTAACAACCTAAATGTGAGTATGCACACTTATGTGTGAGACCAAAAACACTGGAGACGTGTCAGCATCCAGGTAGCTCAGATCAATGCAGATCCAACCTGCCGTCTGGCGGCTGTCGTTGACACAGTGCCGCAAGTTGTGGTAACCAACAGGGACTGTTGTAAGGGAGTTGTAAGGCTCCCTGTGGTGTGAAGCGAGTGCCTGCTCTTTTCCCAGGGCTTGTTGTTGATGCATGATGCAGCATGAGGCTGAAGAACATAAATAATTATACAAGTGGTGATCAGAACTGCTGCTATCATCAAAGCTTTTCAATTCTTTAAATTTTACATTTCATTGTCTGAAAAAGGAACAGTGGTTTAACCAAAAGGCACCCGTTTGTTTAAACATTTCATCTGTAGATCATCGGACAAAAGACGAAACGTTTCTACAATTTTTTTGCTTTGTTTTGTTTTGTTTTTTGAATGTCCAGAGGACCAGACTTAGCTTTTTTGGATTTTTCTACCTGGATTATTGAGCATGCATCAGGGTATTCATCTGTAGATGTTGTGTTCCCATATGACCTTTCAAGGATTTGAGACATTTTCTATCAGCATGTAAAATATGTGAATACTAATCCATAGAGCTGTGAATGGACTCACAAATGAAGCGTCTTGTGTTTGGCTTCAAATCTCACAGGCTTTCACACATTTAAAAGACATGAGTGACTGATTTCCATTTGGCTCTCGGGCTATTTGTACCTGTCCATTTTCTAAAAAGCCCTGCAAATCGGAACCTCGCCCCCACCCAATATGCTCCTCCAGCTTGGCCATATCTTAGCGACTGGGAGCTCAGAGTTTGGTGCTACAAGACGGAGAGTGGCCCAGAGCTTTTCCCTGGTGGTCTGGATACTGACAGTGATGTAGTGCCCGCTGTTAGATGCCAGCAGGAGAGGGGGGGTCAAGCTCTCAGCGTGGATGTTGGATGGTGTGTGTGAATGGAAGAGAAAAAACAGACAGTATTTGTGTGTGTGAGCTCCTATGTCTGTGCATGGGCTTTCTCACACAAGATTAATGGTGACTGTTGAAGTGTTCAAGTGTAAGCTGTAGCGTTCGCAAACAGAGCTCATGTATCAAATCTGACCCACTATTGTCACTTGAACACTCCCATAGAGTGGTGCTATTATAAAACAATTAAAAATAAGTTAATACGTTTATCTAATTTGAAGTCTAAATTCAAAATTTCACCTCACTCATTGCCAGAGTACAGCAATTTTAACAGATGATAATTATTTTATTTCTTTTATCTCTAATATCACCATAGAAATTAAATAATTTTTATACGATGAAACATGTAAAAACATGTAAGATAACATTTGCGAAGATGCTGTTTGGAGGTTTAATATATAAATACTTGCATAATCTATTGCTCAGTAACAGCAACGAGGGAAACAGTAGACTGAAGTGTTTGTAAATGTGGAAACCTTAAAAATGTAAAAGCTTTGTGACGCTATCATGATGCATATCATTACATATCGTATCACATATCATATGTGATATCATCATATCGTGATACAGAGTTCATATGTGGTACTTATGAATACAGGTGCATGTTAAAGAATAGAATATCTTGAAAAAGTTCAGTTTTTTGTCAGTCTTTTCAGAAAGTGGCTCAGTTGGTAGAGCTGTTGCCTTTCGACGAGAAGGTTGCCAGATCAAATCCTGTCTGGGGGCATTTCTGGGTGGAGTTTGCATGTTCTCTCCAAGCATGCATGTTTTTTCTTTAAGGGTCAAAGATAATGGATGGATTTCAGAGAGTGAAACTCATATCTTATGTAGATTCGTTACACAAAGAGTGAAATATGCAAAAAAAAAGTACGGTAGTGTCTCAGAAAATTATAATATTGTGAAGCGATTCAGTATTGTAAACTCCTAGTGTCACACCTTAATCAGCTGATTAACTCCTAGACATGAGCTACAAATGTCTCATTCCTCAAGTCAAGCCACTCCTGAACCAGAGACAACATACATGCTGAGGATACAAAGAACTGGACTGTTGCTCAGTGGTCCAATGTCCTCTTTTCAGGTGAAAGTAAATTCTTCATGTCATTTGGAAATCAAGGTCTCGGAGTCTGGAGGAAGAGTGGAGAGGCCCAGAATCCACGTTGCTTGAAGTCCAGTTCACACTGCAGGCAAATCCGACCCAAATCCGATTTTTTTTACCCCATCTGACCCATATCCGATTTTTTTATGACAGTCTGAATGCGACAAATCCGATTTTTTCAAATCCGACCCAGGCCGTTTCAGTATGTGGTTTTAAATCGGATATATATCTGATGTTTTCAAAGCGACTGCAGTGTGAACGCTCATGTGACTTACATCTGACTTTTGCATCACCGATGTGAGACCGACGTCACAGTTCTGCGCCGGACTGTGCGGGAAGCAGCGAAATAAACAAACATGGCAGTCAGCGTCAACGGAGCTTCTCAGTGGAAAGAAAGTGAGGTTTTAGACCTAATTAGAAAAAAGTCCAAATTTTTTAGACCACCACTCTTGGCTCCTACTCCGCATCCACACACCCCTCTGAACAGAGGTAGCAGCCACCTCCAAAAATCGCCATCACTAAAAATTTCGCTCACTTTCTTCTCAGTTTTCTTTTGCCTTTAATCATTTGGATGTTTAGCTTTCCCCGATTGGACAACAACTTCTAAATTACCGAACACACACTGAAAACTGTCGCGTCCATGTTTACTTCCGCAAACACAGGGTGCTGCATGTCACGTCACGTTCTGAGACACATTTTCTTCTGCGCATACTGCTATACCACAAAATAATCTCTATTAAGAAAATGTCACTACTAGGTCCAGAGAGTTTTTAAATAATTAACAACTCAAGCATTAGGCTTCTTTCTTGTAGTGCAAAACAGTGCAAAAATATATCTTGTGTAGTTTTAGCCATAAGTTTTAAACTAAAGAATATGTTGTTAACTCTTAACAGTTTCCAATATTGTCACTTAAGAAATGAACAGTAACAGAGCAGCATTTTACACTGAAAACACTTCACCCTCCAACCCTCTAGTGGGCGTCTCCTTCAGCTTTAAGGAGAGCTGACAAGGCAACCAGTTTCCTCTGTGGCTTTGACCAGAGGGTCTCGCAGTAAAATCACACAACACAGCGTTCTGTTCACAGATCAGAGGGCAGGTTTCTCTAAAGCTGACCAACGCTTATTTTAACTTTCGACAAAAAAAAAAACTTTCGACGGAACACAGCGTTTTGCGCATGCGTCCGAATATGGCAAACTACGGCAAGCCGGACGAAGTTAGCTTATAGCTTCGCTACTTAGCACTCGAAGAAAATACTTTAACACCACTTACGCACAGTTTTCAACACAAAAAAAAGTATCGATTAATTCTGACAACTTTGATTGTACACTTCAACACCACTTATGCACAGTTTTAAACTAAAAAAAGTAAAGATTAAATCGGTCAACTCTGATTTTCTGCGGTTAGCCGGTAGAAGACAGATCCCTATCGTAGGCTAAATTTCGATTGTTTCTACCGTATATCGTATATATCGCGCATCCCTAGTGTGAACGTAGTTCATGGTTTGGGTCCATGTCCTCTGTTGGTGTTGGTCTACTGTGATTTCTGAAGTCCACAGTAAATGCAACATCTACTTTGTACCAAGACATTTTAGAGACTTCATGCTTCCTTCTACTGATGAGTTTTATGAGTCAGAGTCAGAGAGTCAGAGAGTCTTTATTGTCATTTACACTGCATGTGGTACATGCGATGAAAACGAGATTATGTACACAGGGTCCCAGTTACATCCAACAACAAATGCAAGAGAAAAACAGTAATAACATCTAGGATTAACTAAGAAAAACATCAACTAGTAATACACTAAGCCCTAATGTAGTAGAAAAACATCATTATAAACAGCAGCACGAACATGAGTCTGTATGAGCAGATGGTCACAGATGAACACAGCAACAAGAAAACAGATCAGCATCAGCATGATGTGATATTTTGCAGTGTTTATTCTTATTATTTATTTATTCATGAGTCTAACAGCCTCAGGGTAGAAGCTGTTCCTCAGTCTAGTGGTTCTACATTTGATGCTCCTCAACCTCCGTCCTGAGGGGAGTGGGGCAAAGAGTGAGTGTGCTGGGTGAGTGAGGTCTTTCATGATGCAGGTGGCTCTTTTCCTGCATCTGGAGGTGTAAATGTCTGTGATGGTGGGGAGACTGACTCCAACAGACTTCTGTGCAGCCTTCACCACTCTCTGTAGAGCTTTCCTCTCTGCAACTGTGCAGCCTCCATGCCACACGTTGATGCTGGAGCACAGGATGCTCTCCACTGCACACCTGTAGAAGGAGGTGAGGACTGGGCTGCTCAGACCAGCTCGTCTCAGCCGTCTGAGGAAGTAGAGTCTCTGATGACCTTTCTTGATCAGGCTGGTGGTGTTGTTGCTCCAGCTGAGGTTATCATTCAAGTGTACACCCAAGTATTTGTAGCTGGAGACCACTTCCACTGCAGATCCACTTATGTTCAGTGGGGTGTGGGTGTGTATGTTCCTTCTGAAGTCCACAATCATCTCCTTTGTCTTCTTCACATTCATGTGAAGGTTATTCTCTTTGCACCAGCTCTCCAGGTGTTCCACCTCCTGTCTGTAGCTGGACTCATCATTGTTTGTGATGCATCCCACCACCGCTGTATCATCTGCAAACTTAACAATATGACAGCCTGGATGTGTGGCTGTACAATCATATGTGAGCAGAGTGAACAGAAGAGGGCTCAGCACACATCCTTGAGGAGAGCCAGTGCTGAGGGTTATGGTGGAGGAGGAGAAGTTGTGGATCTTCACGGACTGTGGTCTGTTTGTTAAGAAGTCTAAGACCCAGTTACAAACGGAGGGGCTTAGTCCAAGTGTGGATAGTTTGTCTATCAGAGTTTGGGGGATCATGGTGTTGAAGGCAGATGTGAAGTCCACAAAGAGCAGACGCACGTATGAGTCCTTCTGATCCAGGTGGGTGAGAGCAGTGTGGACCACAGAGGAGATGGCGTCCTCTGTTGATCGGTTCTCGCGGTATGCATATTGATGAGGGTCCTCGTTGATGTTGACGGTTGTCTTGATGTGGGACATGACCAGTTTCTCAAAACATTTAGCGACTATCGGGGTGAGAGCCACCGGTCTATAGTCATTCAGACCAGTCACTGTGGAGCTCTTTGGGACTGGGATGATGGTCGCGGTCTTCAGGCAGGTGGGAACTGACTCCAGTGCAAGTGAGGTGGTGAAGATGTCAGCCAGCACCTCACAGAGCTGGTCCGCACATTCCTTCAGAACTTTCCCTGGGATGTTGTCTGGTCCGGTTGCTTTATGAGGATTAATCTTTCTGAGACTGCCTCTCACTTCTGCTGCGGACACCCTGAGATGCTCTTCATCTGGTGATGAGGTGAGTCTGGTGCTAGCTGGTCTGTTTGGATCATCAAAACGTGCATAAAACTTATTGAGGGCATCAGGCAGAGATGGGTCCTTGGGGCATTGTTTGCTCTTGCCTTTGTAATCTGTTATGCATTTGATGCCCTTCCCCATGCTCCGTGGGTCTTGTGAGGTGAACTGTCCCTCGATCCTCTGTGCATATGTGGCCTTGGCCTTCTTAATGCCAGCAACCAGTTCTTTCCTGCTCTTTCTCAGCTCCTCTGTGTTTCCAGACTTGAAGGCAGTGTGTGTATGTATGGAGATGCAGTATGGAGATGCTGATTTAATTTTCTAGCAGGACTTGGCTCCTGCCCACACTGACAAAGATGCCAGAAGCTGGCTGTGGAATAGTCTCATTATCTGAGACACTGAATTTTGATTTTTCATTATTTCTAATGGATGGATGGACAATCGTAAAAAAATGAAAAAAAGTCTTGAAATATTTCGCTCAATGTGTAATGAATCTGTGTAATATATGAGTTTCACTTACTGAAATTATCAACAAAATACCCTGATGCATGCTCAATAATCCAGGTAGAAAAATCTAAAAAAGCTAAGTCTGGTCCTCTGGACATTAAAATTTTTTTTTTTTAAAAAGCAACAAAAAAAAAAAATTGTAGAAACGTTTCGTCTTTCATCCGAAAGACTTCCTCAGTCTGAGGTGCTGTATTTAGCTCAGTCTTATAAATAGCACCCTCTCACTGAGGGCTCACATGATCTTGTGAGCAGCTGGTTTCGGCTGTCATCAGCCAACTGGTTGATCCACTGTGAGAGTGTGCTATTTATAAGACTGAGCTGAATACAGCACCTCAGACTGAGGAAGTCTTTCGGACGAAAGACGAAACGTTTCTACAATTTTTTTTGACTGTCCAGAGGACCAGACTGAGCTTTTTTAGATATCAACAAAATAATTTAACATTTCACAGTATATCTTTTGGGGATGCATCTGTATGAATGTAGAAAAAAAGTAGTACATGTAATTTCTAAAATACTGTATTTAAAAGCTGTACTGTCAGCTCATATTCAGCCAAATACAGAAAACAAAGAACAGCGTTTCATGATATAAATCATCATAAAATCATCATTTGGGCTGCTTCTTAATATACTGTATTATTTTACATTATTAGTGTTTAGCGTACATCTTAGATTCTTTAGCGCTGCAGTCTTTTTGGTGCCATGGACCAGTTTAATGTCAGACAATATTTTATCAGACTGGCCTTTAAGTTGTGGCAGATAAATACAACAAAATAAAATGATACGACCAGCATAAAAACTGGTATTTACACACTCTGTCCATAATAGTAAAAGTTAAACATACACATAAGATGCACCACAAAAACAAATATAAAGTGCATGAAAAATACAACTCACCATAAAGCTAAACCAGTGGGAACCTTGAGCTTGTCTGCAACAAGACAATCCCATCTAGGGGTAATGGAAGACAATGACACCTGAAGTGTGTTTCTTATGTCCAGTCTGCTCCGCAATTTTGTTTTGGTTACTGTCACTGCAGAAAACCCTACTTCACACAGATAGGATGTCAGAAATGGCAACAGGTTTTTCAGTGCTGTTGTTGCAATTTCAAGGTATTCTGTCATGACTTTAATCCAGAACACAGAGCTGTTGTCTCAAACATACTTCTAAGGCCGCCATCATTTGCTTATCTCCAGAAGTTGATCTTCTTCTTGCATAAACATGCTGGATTCCTCTGGTTAGTTGGTGACTGGGTCGCCAAAGACGTTTGTTTTTGTTCATTTTGCTAACTTGGGGATTTCAGAAAATGTGGTAATATGCGTTACTAGCAGGAGCAGCACCTATAGTCAAAGTCAACTTTATTGTCAGAACTGCAATATGTACAGGACATACACAGGATTGAAATTGCGTTTCTCTCAGTCCCTCGATGCAACAGTAACCATTTTAACACTAAAACACTGAAACATTTAATAAACATAAGCATAAAATAGTAAAAGTGTAACACTGTCCTGAGTTTTTGCATAGTAGTATAAAAGTATGAAAATTTACACCAACACTAAAACACTAAACATTTAATGAACATAAGCATAAAATGAAATAATAAAAGTGTAATACTGTCCTGAGTTTTTGCATAGTAGTATAAAAAAGTATAAAAAGTATATCTATAAAATAAACTGAAGGTTCTAGCATTGACATTTGCAAAGAGTGGCAAAGCAGCATATGAGTTAATGTACACAGTATATGTATGAGGTAGTAGTTGATGTTGGTATAGAGGCAAAAGTGGCATATGCAGTAAGGCACATTGGGCATCCTTAAATAAGGCTGGTCAGAGAATACTGTATATGTATCAGCAGTAGTGTAGATATAAAAGTAGTGTAAATGTAAACAGTAGTAATAAATGTAAACAGTAGTAATAAATGTAAACAGTATTAATAAATGTAAACAGTGAATGTAAACAGTAGTATGTAAACAGTGAATGTAAACAGTAGTATGACTATAGGCAGTGATGTAATACAAACATTAGTGCAAATATGAGAAGTAGTGCAAACTGAATGAGCACATGACCGAGAGTTTAGTGAATAACCCGTTTGATGACACAGAGTCCAGTGTTAAAATCTTTGTGTTGTGTGGTAATGTGTGAGAAAGTTTTTTGTGCTAAGGCAGTTCAAATGGGAGGGTAGGGATGGGAATTGTTAAGAAATTATCAATATCAATTCCTTTATCGATATCATTTATCGATTCAATTCCTTATCAATTCTGTTATCAATTCTCATTGGGTTAGGCAAAAAAATATAGTACACCATTTGTGTGCATGAAGTATTTAATGCTCTTTCACCAGAACAATAATAGAACTTTTATGAAAAAATAATTCCTAATTAACATTATTATTAACCACAACTTGTAAATCACAAGTTTCAATTTTAAAATAGTGTAATAATCCATGCAATCTATCATCTTTCATTACAAAAAACAAAACTTACATAGTTATCATCTTCATCCTCTTCTGCCTCCCTCTGTAGCCGTGTTTCCATCAAGGTTTCTAGGTGCGCATTTTGAAGTATCGCAGCAGAAAAGCTTAATGGAAACGGCAAAATGCGAAGTTACTTCCTGAAATTCGCCAAAAAGTTTATACGCTCGCTTGAGGTGGTTTTTGGGATCTTCGAAACCGAGCAGATGCGCAAAACGACAGATGGAAACACATTTGCCGACTCGTGCTGCCGAAGCGAACATTCACGTCACGTGACTGATCAGCTGTTTCCGCTCCGGACAACATGTAACATCGCTAAAACTAGTTGGCATGACAGAATAAATACAACTCGCCCGATAGCAACACGTACCTGAAATATTCTCTCCATTTTGACGAGATGTGTGGCCGGGTTCTGTTTTCAACCGCTACTTCCTGTTTACTGTAGACATGCGCAGTGCTGACGTCTGACGTAATGACGCTGACGTCTGACGTAATGACGCTGTGCGTGGCTTGGTAGATGCGCTACAAGTCAGTAGATGGAAACACTTCTGCTTCGCATTAATTTGTATTTACATATTTGCGAGATTTCAAAAATTAGCTCAAAAATCGAAATGAAAATGGATGGAAACACAGCTTGTGTCTCTCCCTCTGCGCCTCTCTCGGGGACTACAGGCGTAAATTAGTATTATTACTATAACCTGGCACAATGCATCTTTCCTGTTTTTGTAGGTCAATGTATTGTTGTGCACTGTCCCTGAGAAAACAAATAAATCATCATCATCATCATCCCAGCTCTGCCAGCAGCACAAGTTTCAATTTTAAAATAAATAGTGTAATAATCCATGCAATCTATCATCTTTCATTACAAAAAACAAAACTTACATACCGTAGTTATCATCTTCATCCTCTTCTGCCTCCCTCTTCGTCTCCCAGCTCTGCCAGCTTCAGAAGAAATTCACCATTAAAAACACTGAGCAGCAAAAAAAGCTCTCACAACAGAAAGAGGCTACAATGAAACACACTGAACAAAAATATAAAACAACACTTTTGTTTTTGCTCCCATTTCTACGGTGGCATTTTTAGGTTGTGTGTTGAAAAACGTCATCCTGAAAGCTAAGTGTGCTAGCAACAGCCTCTGAGCCAGCCAGACTCCGGCAATCCTCGTCAGCTAAATGTTATTACATGAGATGGAGATTATTTATACAACACAGTGGAAGCAGTAAAGCAAAAAAGTAACAAGTGACAGGAACTGGAGGAGTTTAACGTTACGTGCTGCAACATTTAAAACAGAGGAGGACGCTAGCTTGTTAGCTCCGCTTCCACCACCACGAAGCAGCGTCACGAAGCAGCGTGTTAAAGACGGTACATTTGTACAAACTCACCTCATTCTGAGTGCTCAAATGCTTCTCTCTGCATGTTAGAAGTATTTCCGCCCTTTATTGTAATCGACGCTTTGCATGTGTTGCAAGTAGACCTGGTTTCGTCTTCGCTTTTTCCTTGACGCCTTGTTGATACGGCGCATGTCTGTGATGTCATCACGTAAATGCGTCACCATGTCGAGTCAGTAGAACGAGTCAGAGAACCGATAAACTGAATTGTTAAGACAAGCATCCTACAATTCCAGAGAATTGAACTCTTTGAATGTGACACTTTAGTGCTCTTCAGGGTCTGGTTATTATAGACACAAATTAAATGTTAAATATGAATATTTCTATATTTATCACCACAGTAATATTGTTACAATCCTACTGGCACGTCTTCCACTGAGGAAGCGGAGCCTGGGGACTTTGGGTCGGGCTCTCCAATCTCTGGAGCTGAGGTCACCGAGGTGGTTAAAAAGCTCCGTGGTGGCAGGGCTCCAGGGGTGGATGAGATTCGCCCTGAGTTCCTTAGGGCTCTGGATGTTGTGGGGTTGTGTTGGCTTACGCGACTCTGCAATATCGCGTGGACATCGGGGGCAGTTCCCTTGGATTGGCAGACTGGGGTGGTGGTTCCCCTATTCAAAAAGGGGGACCGTAGGGTGTGTTCCAACTATAGGGGGATCACACTCTTAAGCCTCCCTGGTAAGGTCTATTCAGGGGTTCTGGAGAGGAGGGTCCGTCGGATAGTCGAACCTCGGATTCAGGAGGAGCAGTGTGGTTTTCGTGCTGGTCGTGGAACACTGGACCAGCTCTACACCCTCAGCAGGGTCCTGGAGGGCGCGTGGGAGTTTGCCCAACCAGTTTACATGTGCTTTGTGGACTTGGAAAAGGCATTCGACCGCGTCCCTCGGGGGGTTCTGTGGGGGGTACTCCGGGAGTATGGGGTACCAGGCCCATTGATATGGGCTGTTAGGTCCCTGTACGACCGGTGTCAGAGCTTGGTCCGCATTGCCGGCAGTTAGGGCTGTGCGATATGACGATATATATCGTGGGGACGATAGAAACGTGTCTATCGTGCTACTTTCCTTCTATCGTCTCTATCGTGATAAATAAGAATAAAAAAATAACTGTCGCAAAGAAGCTTCATATTGTGGTTTTGCAAGATGACGGCGCTGCTTTATGTTTGACGCACGCGCAGATTTGCGACACATGCTTTACGTTGTTAAACTTGAGAGCAACAGAGCCGCAGGGACATGACGCCGGTGTCGGAGAAACAGCTGCACAGGCAGCCCGAGGAAGAACTTTTACCAAAGAGAGGGGGCAGCTCACCTTGTTAGCTTCCATTATTTCGCTCCGCTGAAACTCTGAGACAAAATGGGTCCAGAGGACATGAACCCAGAGTCCAACCGAGTCCGAACTCGGGTCCAGTTAACCAATACAAAACAGACCAGAGACACAACAGAACCGCAATCAAACGCAACGTTTTCTCTTTTCTGTTTCTTGCTTTGTTTACTCAAACTTCAGAGCGGATTTCTTCTTCGTGAGTTTCATTAGCAGCTGTTGTTTTACCGCCACCTGCAGGAAAAATTTGGACCAAAGTAGAAAAGGAGTTGTTTGTTTGTTTGTTAGTTTATTCATTTTATAATATGAAATACAACAATTAACGTATTCATAATAGAAAAAAATAAAAAAAATAAAATGAAAGGTAGCAGATGAAGAATAAATCTTATTAAATCTGCTCCTTATTCATCTAATAACAGTTCAAACAATATTTTCTATAATAACAAAATAAGTAAATAACTCAGTCAATTTTCAATTCACATATTTTTTTTTTATTTTTTTTTTTTTTCTTCTTTCGGCTTTATTCCCTGCGTTAGGGGTCGCCACAGCGAACTGGTCGCACGAAGATTTGGCAGTTGTTTTTACGCCGGATGCCCTTCCTGACACAACCACAGACCACCGAGCAACCACAGCCCTCTGTGTGGAGCAGAGAGCTGATATCTAGGGTTCCCGGGGGAGCAGATGGTGGGGGTTAAGGGCCTTGCTCAAGGGCCCAGAGTGGGGCAGATGAGGGTGGATACAAGTGTGACCGCTTCACTTATCCCACCCACATCTTTGATGTTGTCGGTACCGGGGCTTGAACCGGCGACCTTCCGATCACAAGCTCACCTTCTTAACCTTTGCGCCACCACTCCCCTTATTTTCAATTCACATATATCACACATTAAATTAGATTAATTTATATTTTTTTAGCAATTCATTTTTTAACAGTTTCTTAAATACAAGGAATGATTTGGCTTCCTTAAAGGGGACCAAATGTAGGATATATAATTTTTTGTGGTTTATCTGTGGGCTATCCAGACCATTTTCAGTCAATTTTATACACAAAATAATGCTTAGATAATAAAATATCCCCTTTCTAATTCTGCCAAATTTCACTTCCGTTCTAAACGACCGGTTTATGAATAATGAGGTCTGAAAGCCACGCCCTACAAAGACCTATTTACATTAACTACGCCCTCTGTAACAGCCAGTATCTCTAATATGTTGTTATTTTAAAATTAGCTCTTTTTTATTACTCATTTGACTTACTGTTAGTGCTAGTAGCTTAAGATAACTTACCAAAAGCCCTCTGCGCGCGCCGCCATTTGCAGCTCCTTTTTTTAGCATTAGCCCACCTTCGAGGCTAATGATAGCTTTTCCTCCTCCGAGCGGGCGGTGTTAGCTCCGCTCGTTGCATGCGGCGCTGTTGGGAGCTATCGCTGCTTCAGTCCACACACAAAGTTCACAGAATGTCTCCAGTTAATTTATCCGCATGAGGCAACCTTTGACCGGACCCCCAGACCTCAAAAGTCAGTAGCTCCCAGCAACTCCCGCACGCAGACGGCGGTCTGCAAAACAAAAGGCTTAAAAAAAAAAAAAGGGATGCCGCGGCCGGGACGCAAACCCGTGTCCTTCGGATGACGAGTCCAGTTCACTACCTCTGGGCCAACCGGGCAGTTATGCAAAAAGCAGTCTTTCATCGTATAAGAAATAATCACAACCACCTACATTTAGAACGCTGAAGTTTTGATTAGATTTTGATGAAGTGAAAGGTATTCTTAAAATAAATAAGTTGCTAATCTGAAAATATATCGATCAGTGGTGCTTGATGGTACAGACTGTCGCCCCACGAGAGAGTGTGTGTGTGCACAGTTTTCTGCCGGCTGCGCGTTGGGAGCGATATTACACTAAAAATTGAACTAAAACGTAAAAATAACAATTATAAAGTATTATTATGTCGATGTATATATCTAGTCTCACCCCGATTTCTCCGAAACAAAAGGCTTTAAAAAAAAGGGGAAAAAAAAAAGATGCCGTTGACAGGATGCGATCTCCGCTCTCCTGCGTGGCGCTCAAGTGTCGTAACCGCTCAACCAAACTGACAGTTGTGCAAAAGTAGTCCTTCATCATATAAGAAACAAGTCCAAACCGCGAGAGTGTGTGTGCACAGTTTCAACGAGACAGAGTTCATTCAAACAAGGTAATAAAACATTCTGGTTTTACTCGAGATGTGCTGCATGGCTGGAGCAGGGCAAACCCCTAGCCCCCCGGGGGCTAAATAAATGAATAAATGACCGCCAGGTCAGCTCCTAAACCGCTAGGCAACCGTGACATCTTTTATACTCAAGTGGGTGGAGCATCACCAGGGGTTGCTAGGTGAGGGGCTGGACTCAGGTTTGAGGTGATTGGCTACGGTTTGTGACGTCACAAACCGCAGGAAGTGTGAAACGAAGCGTTTTTAATCACAGACAAATAAATCTACTTAGAGTAAATAAACCACTGGGTGCATTTTTTTGGCACAAGGACTGTTTTTTTATGAAGTAAATACCCAAAGTTGAGTAAAAAACATTAAAAAGTGAATTTTGCATGTGTGGTCCCCTTTAAGATCCAGCGTGGTGTGGGAGGGGTGAGTCCAGTTGTGCAGACGGACACTCAGAGACACGTGTAGAAAAAGTCAAAAATGCTTTAATAACAAAAACTCAAAAGCTCAACTGTGGTTGTAATACAAAAACTTCAACATGACGAGTTGTACTCACAAAAACCAAGGAGCTGCAAAGACACGACACACCAGGGAGGAAGATGAATGACCCGACAAAGACATGCACACAAATGCAAACTTATATACACAGACTAATTACCTATAATCATAAACACCTGAGAACAGACGACACACAAACCTGAGAAAGACAACATGCAAGACAGACCACCAGAGGGAGCCAGGCAAGGAAGGAGACGACCACCAGAGGAAGACAACTCTTACATCAATGATATATTCTGTAAC
>JBBPBX010077964.1:0-16742 GCA_038048925.1 Garcialebias charrua | reverse complement strand
GTGTGTCTCAATTCAGGGGCTGCGTCCTCATGAGGACCCAGCCTAGCTGGGCCGAGTAGGCCACGCACTCACAAGACCGGGTGGGCTGAGCGAAACTGCTGAAATGGGACGGTCTAGCCTTCAGGTTTGCCGGCCTTGAAGTGGGTGGGGCGTTCTCTTGAAGTTCTTGTGTGCCGCTTGGTGTGTGTGGAAAGAGAAGGGATGCCGCTAAAATATATTAGTTGGCTGAATACATGTATATATATTAGTGTTTCTGAGTTTACTGTTTGTTAAGAACTGATTACAAATCAGCTTATGAGGGGCGATCTGTTAAAACCCAGAGTGGACCTCCGAAACGAAAGTTGTCCATTAGCTCAGTTGATAAATCAACTTGCGATTGGTGCAGAGATACTTTTCTCGAAGCTGGTTCGAATCTCACTCGGTACGGTTAAAATTTATTTTACGTTTGTCTTTTATTGGATAAAAAAATGAGGACTGAGATTAAAAGGAAGGAGTTTGTGAAACTCCTTCTTTTTTTTTATCCAATAAAAGACAAACGTAAAATAAGTTTTAACCGTACCGAGTGAGATTCGAACCAGCTTCGAGAAAAGCATCTCTGCACCAATCGCAAGTTGATTTACCAACTGAGCTAATGGACAACTTGTGTTTCAGAGGTCCACTCTGGGTTTTAAAAGATTGCCCCTCAGAAAATCCTTGCTACGCACGTGTAAAATAATCTGATTTGTAATCAGTTCTTCAAAAACAGTAAACTCAGAAACACTAATATACTGTATATTCAGCTCACACATTTTTTTTTTGTCGTTTCTGTAGTAAAATTTTAATGAGATATATTCGAGCTGAGGTTGTTTGAGATGACTAAATAAAGGTTGAATGAATATTCGCGCTGAGGTTGTTGTTAAAACGAGCTGATGACTCAACAACATGCAGCACGCAGAAAGTCCCCCCCCCCCCGAAATCTCTGCTGGCGCTATGAATTCTGGGATAGCCTCCGTCTTGAAGGATTCACGAATGCATCCTTCGATTTCGGCAGGAAGTAGGCCGCATTCCTCGGCCGCATGAGGAGGAGTCTTCGAATTGGGACAGTCCTCCGCGCGGGGCAATGACGTATGCGGCCGACAAATGCGCACTCATGAGGATGCAGCCCCTGAATTGAGACACAGCCATAGTCTGGCCATTTTTGAAGTGATGTTCAGTCTAATATCAGCAGAGGTGGGACCAAGTGGTCACTGTGTTGCAAGTCCGAGTCAAATCTCAAGTCTTTGACCTCAAGTCCAAGTCAAGTCTCAAGTCAAGACAGGCAAAAGTCTCAAGTCAGGAACTTTTCATTTTAAGTCATTTCGAGTCGTTCTCTCCCCCACTTTTTTTATCATTTGCAATTATACATAAAATGTAAATAATAGACCATTTGTTCTTTTTAAAATCTGTATTTATCTCTGTTTTTAAAAAATATACCACATGCAAAACTCAAAAACATTGCAAATAAAGTGGAGTGGTTTTGAATTTGGATGTGATGGTAAAATAAGTATTTGTCTGGTCAAGTGGGGTTAAATCTACAGCCAATTTCACATATCAGTATTGATAAAAACATGTGTGAATCAAGCTTGCCAGAATCACTAACCAAGTTAACTTTAAAGGTTCAGTATGCAGTTTCTGTAGAACTGCAGCAGTTAGAAATATTTTCAACAGGCAAAGCATTCTGATCCCTCCCCCTCAGAGCCATATGTGGCTCTGCCCCCTTGTGGTCTGTTGAATTTCAAATTCAAGCTCTGTTTTTATTGGCTGATTCAAATTCAAGCTCTGTTTTTATTGGCTGGTTACAAACTCTGTTTTTATTGGCTGGAAAATGGCGGGTCACCTTTTCTTTTTAGAAATGCTTATTTACCACCTGGAGAAGCAAGGGGACAATATTTTTTTTAAATTTTTTTTCAGAGATTACCTGGCTAACATCAGTCTGTCAGGAGGTAGTGACAGAGTGAAGAAATATGTTCATAAAAAAAGCTACATACTGCAGCTTTAAAGGGATTGTGACTTGATGTTGGAAATTTGCATATTTGTCACAACATATATATCATATCATTCAGCTCTGATCGTTTTTTCAACATAAATTATAAATATATTAAAATTTCATTCCAAGTTATGGTAGTTATTTCTCTGGGACACGCCCCTAAAATTCCGCGCACTTCCGCAAAATGTCTTGTGACGTACTGGTGGGGAGCCGCTGCTCAACGGGCATGTAACTAATAATGCCTGGAGCATGTCGACTCAGACGAGTGCAGCATTTCTAGGGTTCATCTAAGCGATTTGTCTTCAGTTTTGGAAGTTCTTTTAGTTCTGGTGATGAACAAGAGCCAACAGGTTTTAATTTAGGTATTCAACCGTATTTATATGAACCTTACCGTTCAGGAAGTTAGTCTGAACGGAGACTGCAGAGGAGGACAGACAGCTGCTGGCGGAGGAGGATTTTAGGTTAGATTTATCATTTTAAGACAGTCAATCGTCCAAAACTCTCATTACTAAACCCTCACGGAATTAATAAACTTACTGATGTTACGTTATTGCGCAGACATCATTTAAAAATACATGACAACTGGGACGTATCTAGAATTTTATAAGGCGTGGTTACTTTAAATACAAAGTTGACCTGAAAAGATGCCACATGCCTTGTTGGCGCAATGGATAGCGCGTTTGCTCTCCATCCCAACGACGTGGGTTCGAATCTGACCTGGTTCCACTTATTTAAATTATTTTTTTTTTTTTGATAAATAAAATAAAAACGGAGTTTGTGTTAAAACCACAGGCATATTATGCCTGTGGTTTTAACACAAACTCCTTTTAACACAAAATGAGTTTGTGTTAAAACCACAGGCAATATTAGGCCTGTGGTTTTAACACAAACTCCGTTTTTAATTTATTTATCAAATTTTTTTTAAACAAGTGAAACCAGGTCAGATTCGAACCCACGTCGTTGTGGACAGCAGACCCGCTATCCATTGCGCCAACAAGGCATGGGGCATTTTTTCAGGTCAACTTTGTATTTAAAGTAGCCTGGTTAAAACCACACCCTGTCCTTCACTTCGCTTCAGACTAGGGTCTGGGACCTGTCCCATAGACATAGATTTCTCTGGTAGATTTTTGAATGGACCAATCAGAGAACGGAAGGCGGAGTTTTGTTAGTTTAGCCTGGCGAGGTCCAGGCTATAAGATAAATAGCTCAGAAACCACTCGGTGGATATTTTTACTGCTACCAGTGTGTAATTATATAGCTCTACAGGTAGTCCCCGACTTACGAGCGAGTTCCGTCACTAGGGGGCGCTCGTAAGTCAAAAATTCGTAAGTAGGATCACATAGTAAAAAAAATATATATATATTTTATTTTATTTTTTTTTACTTTTTTTTAATTTTTATAAATGAATACATGTACAGTACTGGACAGTCACCAAGCACTTAGCCTATCCTAACACAGTTTTTAAAGATGAAGGAATAAGTTGAATTGTCTCCCTTTCACATAAAGGGAGCAAGCTCCCTATGGAGCCTGCAGGGAGGAGGGAGACAATTAAACTGACTCCTTCATCTTTAAAAACTGTGTTAGGATAGGCTAAGTGCTTGGTGACTGTACAGTACTGTACATTTATCTATTTATTAAAAATATACAGTATATACAGTATTTTTATTTTTTATTGTTTTTTATTTATAAATAGATAAATGTACAGTACTGTACAGTCACCAAGCACTTAGCCTATCCTAACACAGTTTTTAAAGATGAAGGAGTCAGTTGAATTGTCTCCCTCCTCCCTGCAGGCTCCATAGGGAGCTTGCTCCCTTTATGTGAAAGGGAGACAATTCAACTTATTCCTTCATCTTTAAAAACTGTGTTAGGATAGGCTAAGTGCTTGGTGACTGTCCAGTACTGTACATGTATTCATTTATAAAAATAAAAAAAAAGTAAAAAAATAAAAAATAATTTTTTTTTTTATGAGATGCATGCTCTTAAGTCCGGGACCTCGTAAGTCAGAGCGCTCGTAAGTCGGGGACTACCTGTAATTTACTGACTGTTGGCCTAAATGAAACATTTGAGATAAAATTCGATTTTTATCATTTATTTTCGTAGCGCACCCGAGGCTGTTTGGAAAATGTCAAACCGAAACAATTTAAATCCAGCAGATTTGACCATTTCGTGAATTGATTTAGGAACTGTTAAGCTCAGGAACACTTCTGATATAACGTCAGCTAAGAAATATATTTTTTCTCAGCAAAGAAATAATAGTTTTTTACCTTGTTTTCATGAAAATTCCTTCGTGGCGGCAGCCATTTTAACTGACGACGTCAGTCGACGTCGTTCAAAACTCCGCCTTCTGTTCTCTGATTGCTCAGGACCACTTCTGATATAACGTCAGCTAAGAAATATATTTTTCTCAGCAAAGAAATAATAGTTTTTTACCTTGTGTTTTATGAAATAATTGATCAACCCAAATGGTTAATGTTTCATCATCTTTGTGGATTCTTGAAAGGTGGGCACACTCACTGGTTTGGAAGAAAACAAACAGACTTAATTAAAAATAATGAATATTTATTAAAGCTTCAGTATGTAGCTTTTTTTATGAACATATTTCTTCACTCTGTCACTACCTCCTGACAGACTGATGTTAGCCAGGTAATCTCTGAAAAAAAAAAAAAAAAATATTGTCCCCTTGCTTCTCCAGGTGGTAAATAAGCATTTCTAAAAAGAAAAGGTGACCCACCATTTTCCAGCCAATAAAAACAGAGTTTGTAACCAGCCAATAAAAACAGAGCTTGAATTTGAATCAGCCAATAAAAACAGAGCTTGAATTTGAAATTCAACAGACCACAAGGGGGCAGAGCCACATATGGCTCTGAGGGGGAGGGATCAGAATGCTTTGCCTGTTGAAAATATTTCTAAGTGCTGCAGTTCTACAGAAACTGCATACTGAACCTTTAAAGAAGTCTTGTGACAGAAAAAGTAAAAACATACATGTTCAAACATACAAACAGTCCTCCTGCTAGAAATAATTGTCAGTTAAATCTGCCACAGTACTGACTGCACACAAGTTTCCTGCTAAGATTTAAAAGTGTCTGTTTAATCTCGCCACAGTAAAACTTAAAATACACACAATCTCAAAACATTGACGTGTAACAAGTTACAGTATTTTCTCACCTTTTGACACTTTGAACAGGGGAGCCGCTCTGTTCTCGGCGAGAGAAAAGTCATCAATGCGCACACCGGGCGTTGATCAAACCCACGGTTGACTCCGAATTGTTTATCCGAGCGCTTCTCTATTTATACCGTTGTGAGCATTCACTCCCATCAAATATGTTTTCAATCAAACTTTGTTTTTCAAGATAGTCAAAAGCTTTCTGTTTCATCTATCAGCCACAAGGTCAGCCTGCCCTTAATTGCTGAGCTGTGCTCCTCAACATCTCACAAACTTGGCTGTGAGATGCATGGAAACATATTATTTGCCTAACTCCCTTTCAGAAGAACTGCAAAGTTTGAAGTGAGATGGGTGATATGCATTCATTCCATCAAAGACCAGTTTTTCGAGAAGGATTGGGCCCTTATCTTTCAAAGAAACCCTGGACCTTTGAAGCAAAGCCACACAAAACCCCCCACTTCAAGACTTTAATGAAACATCTTGAACTAAAATGTTTTTTCTCACAAGTGTTGCATTAAGCATTAATTCTTAACTTAAAAATTGATAAACATTTAGTCAGAAAATCATTAATAAAAACTCCTAATTCATCCCATCCTCTGATATTCTGACTAATTTTGAAAATTTTCCCTGTCACCTCATGGGACATTTCTAAGACAGTGTTACAAACTAATTTAATTATATGATCCTTCCTACAAAACAAAGCACTAAAAACAAAAGTAAGGAGGGATATTGCACATTCTCATTTTATTAGTTTTAAACCATATGTAACCCACTTTATTAGTTTAAACCGCTGTAAAAACCTTTTGTATAAACCTTCTCCTGTTCAACACGTGAACGCCTTGAAATCAAACAGCCAGACTTACAAACTCAATCACCAGTTTCAGCACCATGGATCGGGTCCGTTCCTTGCGCATCAGAAGGGACCCAAAATCAATGGAGACTGCCAGAAAAAGGCAGAAATTGCCAATTAGTCAATTCCCACAAGTGTACAACTCATCCACCCAGAAAAATAAAAATAAAGAACACCTAAGTATTTTCTGAGGACGATTTTACTGTCCAGATAAAACCTATTCCTGTTTATAGCACATATCTGTACATGTGCATGTCATCTCTAATTAATAATCATTTAGTCTTAAAAACAAATCTCATTTCATCATTTCAGGTTTTTATCACTTCAGGTAAAATAAAACAAAATAAAAACTCAAAGAACAATAAAGAATGTTCCCAACTTAGTCACTTCACGATGGATCTTGTGACTCCACCCTCTGGAACAACTCGCACACCTTAAAGGTCGTCGATGCACAAGGTCGTTGCACTGGAACGTTATACGCGCCGGACACCACTGCTCTGCCCATGCTCTGCCCACACTTGTTACCAGCAGGACCGACCTACAGGACATTTGAAGCCGTCCCGTCTGTTCATCTCGTGGCAAAGAGCTCCAACTGTCCTCTTTTTAGGACATGTCTCGTTTTTCAGAGGTGTGGTCATCAGCACCACATCACAGATGAGCACAAACACCCATCCTCAAGTGCGCTGGACATCCAGCAGCTCTGCAGCAGCGATGAAGCGACCCAGCACGACAAGCCACCACCCTTCAGGAGCCTCTCTCAGGAGTTGGTCATCCTCAGGGGCTTTCCTCCCTGTCGTCCTCTGCGCGACCTCAGTCCATCCCATCAGACAGACAACGACATACCACGACATCAAGCTTTGGAAAAAAGCAAAAGACTGAGATAGAATGACAAAAATTAGTGATTTTTTTTTTTAGATAAAAGGTTCATTCCTTAAACTTGGAGGAGGAGAAAGGAAGGAAAAAAAACTTAAAACCCCTCTTCCTTTTTTTCTAATACTCTTTTTTTTTTTCTTCTCCTCCTCTGCTCTCATCCTTCACACATCTCCTCAGAGCTGCAGTTTCCTCCCTGTTCCGGAGATAAGGCGGACTGCATGAAAGGGGAAAACAAAACAAAAACTCGACCCTTCCTGGCCCATGAACCACACATTGAAAACTCTTGCTATTTTTCCTCCACTTTTCCGTTCTCTGCATCTCTAATTTCACACACGAACCTGCGCGCCTACATCAAACAAGGACTGTCTCCTGACCTCCGCTCAGTCCCAAACATCTCCTCCCATTTCTACTCACAGCAGAGGGAACGGAAGCTGCTGCACACACGTGCATTCTCCAAATACAGACACCATTCACCCATCCTGTCTCTTTAACACTCCAGCTGACAAATTCAGCAACTACACACACTCACATTTTTTTCTTACTTACAACAAATAAAACACACATTACAGATGAGACACATTCTTCCTCATGCGTTTCTCACTACAACTGACCACCTCAGCTCCCACAATACCCTCGCACAAATGCGTCGCTGCACCTCTCGCACGTGTACCATGACGCTTTCTTTCCTTCAAGCTGCACGTTTTAACCTTTTTATCTGACATAAAACATCTCTCACACCCAACCGGACCAAACGCAGCTAACACATCTGACTTTCGTCTTCAATCCATCTGAGCTTCCTCTGAAGCGCGTCTGTAGTCTCCTCGTAATTCTTCCTCCAACAAATCACTCCTGCTAACTTTTTGGACAACTTCCAACTTTCTGATCTGCAGAAATTCCTTAACAAGCTCTATTCCTTATCAAAATACTTCTATTTTCTTAATCAACTCAAACAACTTGCCTTCTCGCTCCCAACACACTTCACCTCCTCAGAGCTGCTGCCTTCATTCAGAGGCACACACACACACACACACACACACACACACACATGCGTCGTTGCCCCTTCGACACATGGCTGCAAATCTTCCCCAAAGGCATAGAGAAGCGCTGCTCCTCTTCTTTTTTTTTACTTCTTCAGAGCTTAATGAACTATTTCAAAACTCCCTCAGACAAAAACTCACAAGGGTTTGCACCCTGGTAAAAAATACTTTTGTTACTTTTCAGAAAACAACAAACTCACAAGGGTTATATATCTTTTCTTCTAACCCCGGCAAAATCTTCTTTCCTTCTGCTCTCACGAAACTACTGATCAAGGGTTTTTACACCCTGGTTCAAATCTTCTGTTACACTTCAGCTCAAAGAATCGGTCAGCAGCTTAAGGCGTCCCAAAAAACCGCTGATCCAACTTATCAGCTCTTCAACAGCGGGAATCTCTCACCCGCTTCCAAAACAACAAGGGAATCACACCCTGCTTCACAAATAACGGGAATCCCACCCGCTTCCAAGAACATAGTTTCACACTTTAACTTTTTTCCTTCCAAACAGCCAGTGTGTACCCTTTCATCCATCTTTTTAAGCACCTTGGAATGTGCTTTACAAATAAAGATAAGATATCCCATCCTCGTCGCCATTAATGTTTTATGAAATAATTGATCAACCCAAATGGTTAATGTTTCATCATCTTTTTGGATTCTTGAAAGGTGGGCACACTCACTGGTTTGGAAGAAAACAAACAGACTTAATTAAAAATAATGAATATTTATTAAAGAAGTCTTGTGACAGAAAAAGTAAAAACATACATGTTCAAACATACAAACAGTCCTCCTGCTAGAAATAATTGTCAGTTAAATCTGCCACAGTACTGACTGCACACAAGTTTCCTGCTAAGATTTAAAAGTGTCTGTTTAATCTCGCCACAGTAAAACTTAAAATACACACAATCTCAAAACATTGACGTGTAACAAGTTACAGTATTTTCTCACCTTTTGACACTTTGAACAGGGGAGCCGCTCTGTTCTCGGCGAGAGAAAAGTCATCAATGCGCACACCGGGCGTTGATCAAACCCACGGTAGACTCCGAATTGTTTATCCGAGCGCTTCTCTATTTATACCGTTGTGAGCATTCACTCCCATCAAATATGTTTTCAATCAAACTTTGTTTTTCAAGATAGTCAAAAGCTTTCTGTTTCATCTATCAGCCACAAGGTCAGCCTGCCCTTAATTGCTGAGCTGTGCTCCTCAACATCTCACAAACTTGGCTGTGAGATGCATGGAAACATATTATTTGCCTAACTCCCTTTCAGAAGAACTGCAAAGTTTGAAGTGAGATGGGTGATATGCATTCATTCCATCAAAGACCAGTTTTTCGAGAAGGATTGGGCCCTTATCTTTCAAAGAAACCCTGGACCTTTGAAGCAAAGCCACACAAAACCCCCCACTTCAAGACTTTAATGAAACATCTTGAACTAAAATGTTTTTTCTCACAAGTGTTGCATTAAGCATTAATTCTTAACTTAAAAATTGATAAACATTTAGTCAGAAAATCATTAATAAAAACTCCTAATTCACCTTGTTTTGATGAAAATTCCTTCGTGGCGGCAGCCATTTTAACTGACGACGTCAGTCGACGTCGTTCAAAACTCCGCCTTCTGTTCTCTGATTGGTCCGGTCAAAAATCTACCGGAGATATCCTTGTGGATGGGAGAAGTCCCAGACCCAGCAGTGAAGGGAAATGAGAATTGAGCGGAGCTGCGTAGGAATGGCGAGGGCCAGGCTATATTTAAAGTAACCACGAATGAAATTTTAATATATTTATAATTTATGTTGAAAAAACGATCAGAGCTGAATGATATAAGATATATATGTTGTGACAAATACTGTATGCAAATTTCCAACATCATGTCACATTCCCTTTAAAGGTTTACATTACTGACATGATTTTGTAACTATGCATAAAATTGCCCAACATAAATATCTTTTATCATTCAACTATGTTCGTTTTTGAAAAAAAAAACTTATAAATACATTTAATTTTGATTTAAAATTGATTTAAATAATAATAATAATGAATTCAATTTATAACGCACTTTTCATTAATGTAAATCTCAAAGTGCTACAAGGTGCAACAGAATTAAATGTCAATAAAACAAATATTTTTAAACAAAAATTTTTAAACTTTGCGCCGTGTTTATTCATGGGAAATCTGATTACAAGCGAATGCACCGTGCATCTGTGACGTGTGGGGCAGAGGGCTCTGGTCTCTTTATAGCGGACAATTTAAAACCCAACGAATTTCGCAATCTAAGTTAAGATTTGAGTTATTTGTCTTCATTTTGGGAAGCAGAAAATAGTTTGGGTGATGGAACAAGAAACAGCAGGATCTAATTTGAGTCTGCAGCTGTATGAGACTTGCCTTCAGGTGGAGCAGCTCACCCACGCGCACTGACAAGCCCAGGGCTCTGCCCCACACTACGTCACAGATGTTGCATTCGCGTGTAATCGGATTTCCCGTGAATAAACACGGCTTGAAGTTTAAAATCACTTTTAAAGAAAAATTAAATTGATTTATCATTTTGTTTGCAAAAACGGACATATTTAAATGCTAAAAGATATCTATTTTGAGCAATTTTATGCCTAGTAAAAAAAATCATGTCAGTGACACTTTAAGTTACTCAGTTAATGATCCCATTTAGTGTTGTGTTCAAGGTCAGTGAGATCGTACAGTTTTTTTTTCACAAAATATTTGCACATTGTTGTAATATAAATTATAGAAAGATGGCAAAATAACTGGATTTTTTAAATTTGTTTTTCTAACAAAGCTGTACCACTTGGAAATGGGTTCTGTGCAACATGCGACCGTCACGCCGCCATTTGAAAAGTTATACCTGATAAAACAGTTCACTTAATGCACTGACTGCAGTAAACAATATACTTATTGTCAATATAATTCCCTGACGTAGATGTCTTCAAATACACCAACCATCGTGGAGTGGACCCGGTTCATCATTATGATGGGACAGAGACAAACTCTCTTCCCTGAGTTAAGATACAGAATCTGCTTTCTGTCCCGGAGCCCCGCTTACTATCCACCGGCTTCCTGAGCTAACACGGTGCACATTATTTGTGGAGGCATTTCAAGGACCGGAATTTTGGCAAATCATAGAATACAAGTGAAGGTATCATCAAGGTAGTACACATGCTAACATGAAGTTAGCTAAAGTCAACTGTCTCACAGCAAAAGAAAAGTACTGTGCTACCTACCGATCTTTGTGAAGTTTCAAATGCCGGACAAAGTTGGACGTCGTGGAATCTCCATCCGATATTTTCTTATTGCATGTTTTACAAGTTGCAGTTCGTTTTTTGTTTGAATGTTCATAACCTATGTACCCAAAAGAAATTACTTGCAGAAGCATATTGGAGTGCGTAATTCGTCTTTAGTTCCCTCAGCCCTGTAGCCTTGCCTTGTTTTTTTCAAATGTCTAAATCCTTTTACCTGTAATTTGATTGGTTGTGCTGCAGCTACGCACACACATACATACGGAGTGTGGAAAAACAGATGCCCGGTCTGCGCCTGTTAATACAGAATGAGTGAAATTAATTAATGGGGCCACTTTATAACGTGTTTTAAATTTTTGACTTGACTAAAATATCAAGTCTTTTCAAGTAAACAGCTTCAAGTCAAGTCAAGTCCCAAGTCGATGGCGTGCAAGTCAAAGTCAAGTCCGAGTCTTTCAGCATTTTTTCAAGTCAAGTCTCATGTCGTGATTTTAATGACTCGAGTCCAAGTCATGTGACTCGAGTCCCCACCTCTGAATATCAGATGTTAGCACGGTCGATTTGCACGAATCAGGGTTAGGTTACAAATTAATTTCGAGGAAAGGATTGGAGAGAGGGAGACTGAACAAACATACGGCGAGTACAAAATGCAATTTAAAGCGGTTTTTGGCATAATCCAGATTGTGAGTGGATTACCGGTAAAATGGCTAGCAGTAGTGCGGGTAAAAAGGAATTAAATACAGGAAAACGTTATCTTGAGGTTGAAGAAAACAGTGTTGATATTAGAAAAAAAGTAATGATGGAAAAATGTAAAGTTATATTAAAGATCCACTGACGTGATTTGTTTACTATTCATAAAATTGCTCAAAATATATATATTTTAACATTTAAATATGTTAGTTTTTGCAAACAAAATGATAAATCACTTTAATTTTGCTTTAAAAGTGATTTTGAACTTCAAGCCGTGTTTAATCATGGGAAAACCGATTACACGCGAACGCACCATCTGTGACGTGGTGTGTAGAGTGTGAGGCAGAGCTCTGGGCTTGTCACAGTGCGCGCGTGTGAGCAGCTCCATATGAAGGTAAGTCTGATACAGCATCAGACCTAAATTAGATCCTGTTGTTTCCTGTTCCATCACCCAAACTATTTTCTGTAGGGGTGTAACGGTACGCTAAAATCACATTTCGGTTCGGTTCAACTACAAGGAGAGCTCGGTTCGGTTTATTTTCGGTTTTTTTCGGTACAAATTTTTTTTTTTTTTTTTTTACAAAATAAAGACTTACAAAATGTTTATTTTGAAAATGTGCCAAAAATATGTTTGTATTGTATTGTAGTAATAAATAAAAGTGACCCATTTGGATGATATTTTAAATAAACAGCACTCTACAATAAATAAACTATATGAACAATAATAAAAATCTTAATAAATGCAATAACAGTCAGAACCAGAACAATAAGCAGCAACAGACTGTTTACAATCTAACTAATCAAGTTTTTGTCCAGTAGCAACAGTGTGGCTGTATTTGTCCTCATTACTGTACTCACAACTTCACGCTCCCCCCTCCGGGGGGGACGGACGCCGCTGGGCCGTGGCGAAGGGGCCGGTGCATATGCATGTCGAAGGGACCCTCCACGGCGCACGTCCCCTCCGGGGGACAAGCGACGCTGGTTGGCGGCATGCCGTTGCATTGTTCCGTCGACGTGACCCTCCACGTGGCTCCGTCCCTTCCGGGGGACGGGCGACGCTGGGCCACGGCGGCGGGGCCGACGCTCGGTCCTTAGTCTCGGACGCGTCTGCCCGTCGGCTGCGCCTCCGGCGGCTCCACCGTCTCCACTCAACGTGCGGCGCGCACGGACCATCCCCAGAGCACGGGGGGGTGGGCCCGGACGCGACGTGCGGGAGACGCACGGGGGTCGACGTGGGGCGCTCGGCGATCCTCGGCACGCGGCCGGCCCTCGGAACACAGTACCCAGCGGCGTGGCGGTCCTGCTCGGCCGTCCGCCGCGGCTCCCGAGTACCCGCTGCTCCGTCCGCGACCCGTCCGGGCCGCGGCGGTGGGTTTGAAGCCTCCAGCCGTCCCTTCCTTCCGGGGGGCGGACGGAGCGCTCGGGGGTTGGAAGGTCGGAGCCAGCGTGCCCCACCTCCGGGCCTGGCTCCAGAGTGTGGCCCCGGTGACCCGCGTCCGGGCGAGGGAAAACTTAGTCCATTTATTTCACTCATCATAGGGGTTTTTGGGCTGCACTTTGTCTGGTCCCTCACCTAGGACCTGTCTGCCTTGGGTGACCCTACTAGGGGCATGAAGCCCCTGACAGCATAGCTCCTAGGATCATTGGGACACTCAAACCCCTCCACCACGGTAAAGTGGCAGCCCAGGGATAAATGTGTGATTAAAAATAAAAAACATTAACCACACACCCCAACAGCAGAAGCACAATCATCAGAGCTCTGACAAACGTTTCTGACAAGGCCCCACCTACTCCTTTACAGTATTTGCTTGCCTTTCGATCAGTGAGGTGGAGCACCAACAGGTTCCACTGGTTACACATAAATACATAGATGCCCCATTGAGCACTGAATCATACGTCAACGTCGCCGCCATTTTAAATGTAGAACTGCTGGTCATTTAATGCAAAGAAATGGACAGAACTTCATAAAGCACCGTTCTACATAGTGTTTTAAGTTGATGCCTGACATTCACACTCACTAATGTATTTGGAAAACAACCAGGCACCAAAGACAACATTTGTAACTTTTAAAAGTTACAAATGTTGTTTTTGGTGCCTGTCGCACCCTGCTTGAAGTGCCACTGGACACTGCCTTCAGGTCTGGCAACTCACAGGAGCTTAGAAGGACAAGAAAAGAGCTGGTTGCTGGTATTAAAAGGGCCAAAGTCACATGCACGGAGGATCCAGGGACATTTCTCCTCACAAGGCCCACAGAGCATGTGGAGGGGCATTAAGTGCATAACAGAATATAAAGGTTGGGGTGCACAATTTCCTAAAACACCCATCACTGCCTGATGTCCTCAAGTTCTATGCACGCTTTGAAGGCCTGAACGGACCACCCAGCTTCAGACTCTCCTCACCACCACAACAGGAGCTTCTCAGTGTGACCTCGGCTTAAGTAAGGAGTACTTTCAGGAGGATCAATCCTCACAAAGCAACCGGCCAAAACAACACCCCAGGGAACGTACTGAAAGACTGTGTCGATCAGCTCTGTGAGGTTCTGGCTGACATCTTTAACTCCTCTATCACCATGGCAACAGGTCCCACATTCTTGAAGACTGCCACCATCATCCCAGTTCCAAAGAGCTTTGCAGTGACTGGTGTGAATGACTATCGGCCAGTAACTCTCACCCCAATAGTCACCTACATCAAAGCTACCAACATCAGCGAAGATCCTCGCCAGTATGCATACCACAAGAGTTGATCAACAGAGGATGCCATCTCCTCTCTGGTCCACACTGCTCTCACCCACCTGGATCAGAAGGACTCGTACGTCTGTATGCTCTTTGTGGACTTCACATCTGCCTTCAATACCATGATCCCCCAAACCCTGATGGACAAACTTCTCACACTAGAACTAAGCCCCTCCATTTGCAACTGGGTCCTAGACTTCTTAACAAACAGACCACAGTCTGTGAGGATCCACAACTTCTCCTCCACCATAATCCTCAGCACTGGCTCCCCTCAGGGCTGTGTGTTGAGCTCCCTCCTGTTCACGCTGCTCACGTAGGACGGTGTACCTACCCATCCAGGCTCTCATATTGTAAAGCTTGCTAATGATACAGTGGTGGTTGGATGCATGACAAACAAAGATGAGTCCAGCTACAGGCAGGAGGTGGTACACCTGGAGAGCTGGTGCAAAGAGAATAAACTTCACATCAGTGTAAAGAAGATGGAGATGATTGTGGACTTCAGACTCATTCATTTATTCAACCTTTAGGCCCTGTTTACACGGACACTGTGTGGGGGAAACGGATGTTTTGGGTATGTTAATTAGGTGAAAAGTTTTGCGTTGACACGGTCGAATTCTGTGGATACGACTCTCTCCCCCTCCACCCCCCGTCCTCATGATTTCACTGTAGTTACCATGCTGGGCCATTAGATGGCGCTATGATTTTTGGAACCTTCACTACTGAGCATGCGTGCTGCTTGAGGTAAACAGCCTCGTCTGTTTTCCTCTCTGGCTAAAATCAGCTAACTACAAGTTGTTGTCAACAAGTTAACAACAAGTTGAAGCTGGAATAGGCTATATGCCACGGGTAGTGGTGACGTACTTCCGTTAAAATATTACCGATACGCTTCACTTACGGCTCTTATCTATTGCTGGTGTTGTTAGCGGTAGCTTCTAGAACTAGACCATGTAAAAGACACAAAAGGTAAACTATCTGCGAGCTACTGGTACAACAAGAGAGATTTGTTGTGTGCCGTTGTGTCCAGTGAATAGCAGGGACAATAGAGCGCTTAGTTTTTTATATTTTAATGCCAGAGTTCGTGGCTAACCGAGTTAGCCTTAAAGCTAACACTCGGTTGTAGCCGGCGTTTTAAACCTCAGAATATTCAAGAGCCAGCATCAAACAGTGGTTAAAAAGGAGCTGTACCTGCATTGTTCCGGTGGAATAATTCTCCCTTCCACTTCCATGACCGGGGCTTTGGGAGAAGCAGTAGAGAGGACAGCGAGGAGGAGGAGAACACAACAACAGCAGCTGCAGCTCAGTAAGAAACACGATTATCACTCGACTCCACACCCTGCACTTGTAGATTTAATGTTGGAGTCATGATGAGTGATTTAATAAAAGTTTGTAACTACATACTTTTAAAATAATATTCAGATTTTAACATATGTTTTCTAATCTGTAAATATGTTTGTAAACTCTTAGTAACTTCAGAGCTGTTACACCTCTGAAATATTCTCTGCTGTTTCCTTTAATATGAAACCAGAACTGTTTCACTCCAATTAAACATTTAATTTCCTGAGATGTAATTAATTTATTTTAAAGCATAACTCTCATAAAGAGTTCTCTGTTTGGTTTTTTACTTGTAGGTAAATATGTGGTTTTTTTTACTTGTAGGTAAATATGAACATTTGTTTTTTTTTTTCCAGGTTTGCATCATCGGACCTCCTGATGTGTTTCTGGCCCATGACTGCTCTGCCATTCATGGTCGGTGTTCACCAAGAACTGAGAGGAACTCCCCATCAAGTTCAACTTGTGTTTATTTGTCTTATACAGGTTAACACAGAGTTAACAGTACAATGAAGTGCTCAGGATGAGAAGAGCAGATTTGACTTGCTAAAAATCAAAGAACAAACTACTGTATACTAAAAGCATGCACAGTGAAAAAGTAATTATAATATTCACAAAGTCCTGAAGAGAGACGGATATAACAATGCAGCAGGATGAATTTGAATGAACTACTGCAAGTATTTCAAGCTAGTAATATAAGCTAACATGCACATAAAGTTTTAAATATATATATATATATATATATATATATATATATATATATATATATATACATATACAGTATATATAATAATATATATATATATATATAGTATATATATTTAT
>JBBPBX010077962.1:0-16742 GCA_038048925.1 Garcialebias charrua | reverse complement strand
ATATATAGATATATATATATATATATAGATATATATAGATATATATATAGATATATATACATATATATATATATATATATATACATATATAGATAGATATATATATACATATATAGATATACAGTATATATATAGTATATACTGTATACTGTAGTTATAAATATAGTTATTTTTTTATATAGATACCTATATTTATAACTATATATATATATATAGTATATATACATATAGATACCTATATTTATAACTATATATATATATATTATATATATACACAAATGAAAGAGTGGAGATCAGGTGGTTCTCTATGGACTTTAGATGTTTGGACAAGCTGACAATCTGGAGAAGCTCCACATATTTATTGACCTGACCCACTTAAGTGAAGACCAGATCAGTCACCTGGGCCCTGCTTGCTGTTCTGTTGCCCTGAAGGCTGCAGGTTAGGAAGAATTTGGAGTTAATTAAGTTCTGTTTAATTTCTGTCCAGTTTTATTAAAAAGTTATTTAAATCAAACTAAGTACACAACAGAGTATTTAACATCAGGGTGGATGCTCAGTGCTTTATTTATGGTTATTTAAGTGCGTTATGTAACGGTTTGATGATCCTTGTCACATATTTATTTAGGTTTTTTGTGTATTTATTGTCTAAATAAATAAATAAAAAAGATTTTGTCGCTGTGTTCTTTCAAATAGAAAATTATTTCACTGCATGTTCATGAAGAATCATCAATTTAAATGTTTGCATGAAAACAGGGTGACTATGAGAACTGTTTGTTTTCATCAACTCCCCCTGTGAGCATCGAATCTCATTATGTAACAAAACCAGAATATGAACAAGTCCAGCTGTTTTCCTCTTCTTCGGACCGTAGGTCCCTCTGGGTGTAAATTCCTCGTCTGAAGACCATCGAGAATGTTTCAAAACGATGCGTAACACAGATAAAATGTCACACACTGCAGCAAAGTATTATAACATAACTTATTGAAAGGGTTATACATAATTTACGATACTTTATTACAAATACGCAAAGATTTGAGAAGGAAATAGTCGATCGGGTGACTGCGCCGACGCCATCTTAGAACTGTGTTTACAATGCATGCGCGTTCACGAGACAGGCCAAGCTGTGGAGGAGGAGCTAAGGAGGCGGAGTTTCAGGTCAGCCAGAGTGCAAGGGGGAGGAGGGAGAAGGGTTTCTGCTCGAAAATTTCCTAAGTTTCAGGGCTTTACAGAAACTGCAGACCGTGCCTTTAATCAACGACGTGAACACCGCTTGCAACTATTTTCATAATAGTTTCATTTATTTTGTGAACAATCACGCTCCTTTCCGACAGTTCAGGATAAAGGGACGTGACAGCCCCTGGTTTACTCCTGAACTAGCTGATCTCCTGCACAGGAGAGACTATCTTTGGGCTGCAGCGAGAAAATCAGGCTCAGACACTGATTGGTTGAATTTTCGGCAGCTGAGGAATAAATGCACAACAGCCATCAAAGCTGCAAAACGTAATTATTTCTTATCTTAGACTTCCAAAAATCTAAACGACCCAAAAAAAATCTGGGAAACCATCAAATCTCTCTCAGGCATCCCCCAATCATCTGACCTCCCATCACAACTTCTCGTTGACTCTGTTCCTGTGTCAAATAAACATGAGATCCTGAACTGTTCAACAAACATTTTGTTGCTTCTGGTTCATTATTTGATACAGTTACTAATGGAAAATCAGCCACTTCGTCTAATAATCAAACTTCTACAAATCAAATCCCTCCTACAAGTAAATCCTCAGTTAATTACACCTTCTTTTTTTCTTCGTTCTCAGTGAGTGAGGTAAATAAACTGTTAAAAGATCTTGATCCTAAAAAATCTGCAGGTCCAAATGAACTCCCACCTTATTTCTTAAGGCTGGCTGCTCATACCATCACAGTCCCTGTGACCCACATCTTTAATCTGTCGATAAGCCAAAACTCCATTCCGGATGCTTGTAAAACAGCCTTTGTTCTTCCTTTGCTGAAGGGAGGTGACCCCACCTCACAACTATCGACCGATCTCTTAACGCTGCATTTTAGCCAAGGTTCTAGAAAAACTGATAAACTCTCAAATCAAAAATTATCTGGACTCATTTAACATCTTACCTCTTCATCAATCTGGTTTCAGGAAAAAACAGCACGACTATTGCTTCACTGAAAGTTCTTAATGATGTTGTTGAAGCATTGGACGCTAAGGATTATTGTGCTGCACTTTTCTTAGACCTGTCTAAAGCTTTTGACACAGTGGATCATAACATCTTGTGTCATAAGCTCTCAGAAATCGGGTTCTCAGATCACACCATTGGTTGGTTTTCTAATTATCTTTCCGATCTGAGGCAATGTTTTCAACATAACGGTACTTCTTCCAGTAACATATATTTAACAGTTAAAAATGGTGTACCACACAAGGCTCGGTCTTAGGACCAACCCTCTTTACAATCTACATAGGTGATGTAGGTCAGAGCATCCCTGATGCATCCTTACATTTCTATGCTGATGACACAGTTGTTTACTGTTGAGCTAAAACAGTTGCTAAGGCTTTCCCGCTTTTGCAATCCGCTTTTGACATCATCCAGTCAGATTTGTTCCGTCTCAAACTTGTCCTAAATGCTGACAAAACCAAAGGGATGCTTTTTTCAAATAGCAAGTCGGTCCCAGCAGTGCTCTGATTTTATCCTCAAATGGTGTCCCTATTGTTTGTTGATTCCTATAAATATTTGGGTATCCTGGTCGATTCGCATCTCTCTTTTAAACTCCACGTGGAAAACCTAGTAAAGAAACTGAAAGTTAAACTGGGTTTCTTTTTCAGAAACAGATCATGTCTAGCATATCTGTGACTTTTCTTCCCTCCATTGATTACGGTGACATTATCAGAGTCAGAGAGTCAGAGTCAGAGAATCTTTATTGTCATTTGCACCGCATGTGGTACATGTGATGAAACGAGATTATCAGAGTCAGAGTCAGAGAGAATTTATTGTCATTTGCACCGCATGTAGTACATGTGTTGAAAACGAGATTATGTACACAGGGTCCCAGTTACATTCAACAACAAAATGTAAGAGAAAAACAGTAATAACATCTAGGATTGACTAAGAAAAACATCAACTAGAAATACACTAAGCACTAATGTAATAGAAAAACAAAATCATTACAAACAGACAGCCGCACGAACATGAGTCTATATGAGCAGATGGTCACAGATGAACATAGCAACAAGAAAACAGATCAGCATCAGCATGATGTGATATTTTGCAGTGTTTACTCTTATTATTTATTTATTCATGAGTCTAACAGCCTCAGGGTAGAAGCTGTTCCTCAGTCTAGTGGTTCTACATTTGATGCTCCTCAACCTCCTTCCTGAGGGGAGTGGGGCAAAAAAGGTGGGTGGAGGTGGAGTGGGGCAAATTATCTACATGAATGCTCCTACAAGCACCCTGCAGATGTTGGATGCTGTCTATCATGGTGCACTAAGATTCATAACTGGCTGTGACTATCATACCCACCACTGCACCCTGTATACACTGGTTAACTGGACATCATTAACCTCACGCAGACTCTTCCACTGGTACATTTTCATCTTTAAATCACTTCTTGGTCTGCTGCCTTCATACATCTCCTCCTACATGTCTTTGCGTGAGTGCAGCTACAACGTGCACTCTCAGGACTCAGGATTACCTGCAATGTTCTGTCAGTGAGGACTGAACTTGGCAAAAGGGCCTTCTCCTACTCTGCTCCTGCTTCCTGGAATATCTTACAAAAATATCTGAAGCTCTCGGCCTTGACCTCTCTTTTTTTTTCTTCCCTTTTATAGATGGCCTCCCTTCTCACCGCACAGCCATCCTCTCACACCGATATGATTTTATTTTATTTTTTTATATATAGAGAAAGGAAAGATAGAAAGTAAGACAACAAAACACAACAATTATCCACAAAAAGAGCACAAGGCAAACACACCCAACCTCCGTCCGCAATCCTGCAAAGCACATGACAGAACACAGCAACAACATACACATGCATAAAGACTAATAATATTCATGACCTTGCAGTAGATTTCCATAAATAAACATACCCATACCTACAAATATATATACATATACTGTACATTCATATAACATATCCATCTACATATCTGCATATGATATCTACATATACATCCCTGCATCCATTTGTGTGTGGCTGTGAACATGCATAAGTGAATAAGGTTCCTCCAATAGTGTCATAAGCTTCATTCAGTAGCGACCGTGAAGCATCAGAGATCCTCCCCCCAAGGCCCAAGGCAGACGAAGGGGCGATCAAAGCCCAAGACCCCAAGAAGGACCCCGAGCCCAGAGTCCCCAGGGCCACCCGAACAGGACGAGCCACTCACCCTCTCCCCAGATCTGACCAAGGGGGAGAACCGGATGAGCTCCACCAGTGACCACACACAATGACCCCCGGGAGGCCAACAGCGACAAACCCACAGGCCCCCGCCGGAGCCCGCTACAAGAGCCCGCTGCACTGACGTAGCCCCAGGCCCGGACACTGAGGCCCGGGCACCGGGGACGCCCACCCCTCAGGCCCAGACCCAATAGGACCAGAGGACCCGAGCCCCTCCAGGCAGCCACCAGACCGAGCCGACACACGCCCAAGCGCCCAACCCCTTGACCTCTCTAAATGGTTTTAAGAATCTGTTGGAATCCTGGCAAAAACCAATGCAGACATGTTCCTGTTTTTGATTTTCTACATCTACTTTATAATGTTTTGCTACTTTGCTACTTTGTTTTTAATTTGTTTTAAAAAAAATCTGTATTTCTCTCTTATGTTAGTCTACTGTTGATTGTTTAAGGAAATTCTACTGTTGCTGTTGTCATCATTCTTTAGTTTGTAGACAGGTCTCTCTTGTAAATGAGTCCTTGAGGCTCAATGAGATTAACCTGACTAAATAAAGGTTGAATGAATGAATGAATGAATGTACTGTATATATATATATATATTTATTTATTTATTTATTTATTTATTTATTTATTTATAAAAATAAACAGAATTTATTTATTTTTGTTGAGTTGTTTTTTGTACATGTAACAACCTGAGCTCAGACTTTCACACAGAAAACTATAAAAAATAAAAATAAACTTTGGCTATAGATCAATGGTCCTTTCAGACACAGACTTGTCAAAAGTAAAACTTTGAACTGGTCCAGGTTAACACACACCACATTGATACAAATACTGAAAGACAGTGTAAAGTGAATTTCAATATTTTCTTCAATAAACATTATAAATGTCATAATTGTAATGTTGTACATGAGTAAAAAGTCTCAAAATTGTAGATAAATTAATTTTGGAGTTATAGATCAACCTGTGTATAAAGAAATGTCTGTTTCAAGATTTTTTAGGCGTGTTTTAAATGTGACCGCGTTTCGTCACGCGGTCTTCTTAAGTATAGCCCCACCCCCTGCAGCTCCAGCCGTATAAATTAGATCTTCGCCTCGGTGGAGCCGTTCACTCGCGAATCGCAGATAGCATCAGATAGCAATAGCTATAGCTCCTTTTTTGCTAAGAAAATGCGACAGGTCCATTGCATACTTAGTTATCAACGTGATTACTCTATATTTTAATCACCAACACAGACCCCGCATGCGATGTGACCGGGTCGGACCGGGTGCAGCGAGTCCGCTGCTCATCTTCTAAAATAGCGCTTATTATTAAACACATAACAGCGGAGTTATGAATTATAGTTGTGTCCTCAACTTTAAAAACAAAACCAGAGTTGTTTGTGCACTAAAAACAGCGTAACTCTTGGAAAAAGGAGCTGCTGTTACAGCCAGAACTCAGATAAAAACAGAGCAGGTTTACTGGATCTCTGCTGCACCTGTCTGCCTCTCCACACACAGCTCAGGCTGTGAAGAACGATGCCGACCGTCACAGTGGTCACTGTCTGACTCAGAGTCTGAGTCTGGCTCTGGAGGTTCAAATGAGTAGGGCTGGAGAACTCCAATTAGGCTGCCAGCCTTCGCGAACATCTTCAGGGTGCAGGACACGGGCGCAGTACTGCGCTGAAACCACGCCCACGCGCTGACACGCCCCCAGCGTTTCAGACCAGGGCACAATTATGTTTTTTCATTATTTTTGAGACTTAATTTTATAAGGTAAACAATGTTTTTAATCAGTCAGATTTATATGGGTGATTAATAACACATATTTATGCCGTGTGACAAACTCAAAACACACATTTAATTTTACTTTACACGGTCTTTAAAGGTCCACTGACATGATTTTTTTTACTATTCATCAAATTGCTCAAAATACTGTAGATATATTTAAATATGTTCGTTTTTGCAAACAAAATGATAAATCACTTTAATTTTGCTTTAAAAGTGATTTTGAACTTCAAGCCGTGTTTAATCATGGGAAATCCGATAACACGCGAAAGCACCATCTGTGACGTAGTGTGAGGCAGAGCTCTGGACTTGGCACAGTGCGCGGGTGTGAGCAGCTCGACATGAAGGTAAGTCTGATACAGCATCAGACCTAAATTAGATCCTGCTGTTTCTTGTTCCATCACCCAAAATATTTTCTGCTTCCCAAAATGAAGACAAATAGCTCAAATCTTCACATAGATTGATAAATTTGTTGGGTTTTAAATTGTCCGCTATTAAAGAGACCATGAGAGCCCTCTGCCTCTCACTACGTCACAGATTGTGCTTTCGCGTGTAATCGGATTTCCCATGATTAAACACGGCTTGAAGTTCAAAATCTCTTTTAAAGCAAAATTAAAGTGACATCATTTTGTTTGCAAAAACGAACATATTTAAATGATAATATATATATATATATTGAGCAATTTGATGAAGAGTAAAAAAATCATGTCAGTGGACCTTTAAGGGCCTTTCTCAAGGGCCCAGATTGGGGAAAATGAGGGTGGAGACAACTGTGGGTATTTCACCTTTTCCACCCACATTTTGACGTTGTCGGTCCAGGGAGTTGAACCAGCAATTTTCCAATCACAGGCCCACCTTCTCTAATCTCTGCAACACCACTCCCTCAGATATATTAATTTTTTTCATTCATTCTACCTTTATTTCTACAGGTTAATCCCATTGAGCCTCGAGGACTCATTATTTACCAGAGAGACCTGGTTTTAACAAAGATTGATGACAACAGTGAGTAACGACAACGACAGACAATCAAAAACAAGGCATACAATTTTTTTTTACAAATTAAAATAAAATGGTAAACAAAAGGACAATCAAAAGGAAAAAGTAGTGAAAAAAACAGCTAGATTATAAGACGGTGTAGAAAACTAAAAACAGGAACATGTTATTAAATTGTTTTTAAATTCTTATACAGTAGTCCTTAGCTAATTCGCAATTCGACTTTTGCAGACTTGCTGGTTTGTGAATGTACAAACAATCCTACATTAATATTATACAAAAAAAGGCGCTGACATTTTATAGTTTTCTTTCATTAAGTCTACACGGTTTTGCCAGTCTAAAGAACTACATTACCCAGCTCAGTTCCCAGAGATCAACACTGCTTCCAACTAGAGCTGTCATTTCTAACCCAAACCTGAAACCTAGCTCAGACCAACGTGGATTAGTGCCGATCCGGGCCGTTATAATGTGATTAATGGCCCTCTAATTACCATAATTTGTTGGGTCCGGGTAGGGCTTGAAAAAAAAAAACTACGGGCTCGGTCCAGTCCGGGCCGGATTTCTTAGGCCCAAATGCAACTCTACTTCCAACCGCTGCTTTCTGCAAATGGAGGGAAAGTTTTGCAGTAAAGGGTGAGAGTGATTGTGGTCGTTCCGTTTTCCATTTAGGATGGGATAGACTTAGGGCCAGTTTACACGGCGCGTATTTTGAGTGTAACCGCTACTTTCTCTTTGCGACTTTGCTTATCGCCTACACGACGCTGCTGGCCCCCCTCGATGACACCGATACTTTTCTGACCCTGCTCTCAAGGTGGAAGTTTTTCGCAGACCCCCCGTTGATAATGTAAACATCTCCCGTGGAGCTTTTGTTTGAACACATGCACGCAGCACGCACGCGCAGACAGCCGGCATTTTAACAATGGCGGTGGACTGGACAGTGGACACACGCACCACTTTCTGAACTATAGCTGATGGAATATATTTTGATTCTCATATTTAATTATTCTACACCTTACCTGCATCTGTGTTGGAAGAGAGCCAGCTGCCTGGATCCAGTTGTCTGTTAACGAGGCAGTCGGACATTTCACGTGTCACGCTGCACTATAACATACTAAATGTGCTATATATTAACAGTTTAACAATAATAAACAGTATTTATGTTAGCGTGGGAGATATTTAAATTTATCTGAGCTAAATGAAGCTATCTGGACTCGTTACGTCATGCCTAACATGCTGCTGAAAATGAAGACACCAGGTTGATTTTTAATTTATTTATTTATTCAACACCACAAACTCATGTCACAAACACTGAGAATTAAATTGAACACTTTTAAAAACACGTTAACCAAACTTTAATGAACTGGACTCTGTTGTTCATCCTGGTGGACACTGGACCCAGATCCGAACCGCCGGTCCGCTTCGTGGAACAGCTTCGACCTCGCAGGAAAAAAATAAAAATAAAACCTCAGTTGGTTGTTCTGTGATCGAACTAAACACAAGGAAACATTATTAAGAACATGGTTTACCTTGTAGCGCTGCTGTAAATCAGCTGATTCTCACGGACTAAAGTCAGACATGTTGACTCGGTTCCGGTCCAGTCAGCAACTGGTGCGCAGATGAAGCGGTCCACTTGGTGTCAAATCTGTTGACTCTTATCCAAATTCCAGCTTTAACTTGTTGTTAACTTGTTGACAACAACTTGTAGTAGCTGAACTTTTAGCCAGAGAGGAAAACAGGCTGCCTCGTCTGCTCTGTTTACATCAGGCAGCAGTGGCACGCATGCGCAGTAGTGAAGGTTCCAAAGATCACAGCGCCATCTACAGGCCCAGCATGGTAACTACAGTAAATTCATGAGTACGGGGGGTGGGGGGAGAGAGTCGTATCCACAGAATTCGCCCATGTCAACGCAAAACTTTCAACCTAATTAACATACCCAAAAGTTGCGTTTCCCCCACACAGTGTCCGTGTAAACAGGGCCTTAGATACAGTGACTCAAAAGTAGTATAACTAATAATTTGTTTAGTATTAATTAGTAGTCCCAACCAGTGCTTTAAGTGGAAAAAAATAAGTGCCGGTACCCTCCCTAATGTCATAATAATATGCATACCTGCAAACTCAGAAGGGATGAAAAAGGTGACAAACGTTGCGCCAACCCCCCCCCCAAAAGATTTTGTAATTTTTTAACATGCTTCAGGTAAAAGTCATTTACTAACCTAATTTAATGAGGACATAAATAGGAAAGATTGTGTCAACCAAAAAATCAACAACCAACAACAGCAGCAAGTCAAATACAGCAGAACATTTTGCTAACAATGCGCTGCTCCGAGTCAACAGATGCATTTAAAAACTTAAGACTTATCTCTTCAGACAGGCTTTTGGTTAATTTTGTACATTGATTTTAGAGTTTGTTATGTTTTACCTTTCTGTATAGTACTTCTGTGATTTTATGATTTTATTTTTCCTTTTGTAAAGCACTATGTGACTCTCATGTCTGTGAAATGTGCTATATAAATAAAACTTACTTACTCAGTAAAAACTCATTTCTTAAATATGCTGGTGAAGATGTTTTGCCAGAAATTTTGAATAAAGTACATGCCATTTCCTGCATTCTTGTGTATTTTAACAAGTTGTTAGACATCTATGTTTACCTACATGTAAACATGATTCACTAACTATTTTAGAGACATCTAACAAAATAAAGTCAGGTCCTGTGGACAGATTAAAAAATTGTTGAAATTATTATTGATCATGAATCAGGATATTTTAGACACCTCATTCAACTAGTTCTTATATAGACATCATCCTGTTTTTAAACTCTCTCCTTAATGTGACAATTTATCACAGTGACTTTAGGGGTGCAATTGACTGTTATTTTGTTAATTTTTATTTAGTTTTATTTGTAATACAACATGCCATTTTACTAAACAATGGTTACTCCACTGCGTGTATAAAAATATTAACTTTACCCACACGTTGGAGGAGTTACTTCCGCTTCCCTCGCGCTCTGTCGCGCTGCAAAGTTTGTTTTTGTTTTTTACAGAGTTCGCTGTCCTGTCGTCTCCTCCCCCTGTCTATCCTGAGGTTGTGATTGGCCAAAAGGACGCGCTCCACCAAAGATGTTTTATTGTCGTGAAGATGCATTACTCTTTCTTGAAATCCAGTCGGGGGAAATGATGCATTCTAATCTGCCACAGGTCTTTCAAGTGGAGAAGATGAAAATAAGTTCCGGAACGCACCTTACGTTTAAAAAAAGTCCCGGTACTCTCAGAGTTAAATTTTAGAAGTGGCGGAACTGGGTACCGGTGAGTTCCGGCCCACTTAAAGCACTGGTCCCAACTGAAAAATAGAAGCTACTCCTCCACCTCGACTAGTTGTTCTAGGAACATGTAAAGTGAAATAATTAACAGGAGTGGATTCATTTATACTAACAAAATCCTCCTGTTGTAGCCAGGTTTCTGTCAGACAGAATAAATCAGCTTGATGATCAGTTAGAGCAGTGGTCCCCAAACTATTGCCCGTGGGTCGGATCCAGCCCGCCTCCACATTTGGTCCGGCCCCCAGAACAATACCAGAGAGCATTTAGATTTTTTTCATATGTGTATTTGTATTTGATAATAAAGTTGGACTTTTGCAATAAAATGTTCCTTAGTTATGAACTATTTTGAACTATTGTTCCACATTTAATTTATTGTGTCAGCGTTTGGGGAAAAACGCTGACACATCCAAAACGTGACATTCTGTTCCACCCTTCTGCGGTCTGTGCCCCTATCTGGCAACCCCCAGAAAAAAATCCTAAACCCGCCCCTCTCAAAGACAGAACGGAATAATGGCGAAAAGATTAGGTAAGAGAAAAATTGATTCAGAATGCAGGGCATTTAAGCTGCAGTGGACAAACGATTATTTTTTTGTTCGATGCAAAGAAAAGGCTGTCTGTCTCATCTGTAAAGAGGCGGTGGTGGTATTCAAATAATACAATCTGCGGCGACACTATGAATCCTGTCACAAAGACAAGTATGATAGCTTGCAAGGCCAAATGCGAGCAGACAAACTCTCAAAGCTAAAAAGTGGACCGTTAGCTCAGCAGAATACATTTGTAAGCCAAGCACTTTGAGATTTGTATTAATGAAAAGTGCGGTATAAATTGAATTTATTATTATTATTATTATTATTATAACCAGGCATCTGTTTGGGCCAGCTTTCGGGTTGCTCAACTGATAGCAAGCAGTGGTAAGTCAGATTCTGCTCTGACAACTAAGCTGAACTTGGACCTTTTAAGATTGTGCACAGCACAACAGAAAGTTTATGATAAATGAACTTTTGTTCTGTGAAAAACCCAGAGAGAGTTATTTGGTTATTATTTATTTAATAAATAGTGTTTATTTCCTGGATTTTTTTCTGTGAAGAACCCAGAGAGGGTTATTTGTGTAGCCGGATGGGTATTGATAAAAATAGGCAACTTTAATTTTAGAAAAATAAAGACTATCTTTAAATTAAAAAAAGTGAATTTGGTTAAAAACTTTACTAAAAGTTACCCTTAAGGCACACAGATGAGTCATGAGTCAAGTTCACACAGACACCATTAAATTGCACAATTGTTAGTTTAATAAAAAATACTAACTTTTAAAACCACTCACTTAGTTGTAGTTATAACTCCAGGCAACAATAAAAGTGCAATATGATGTTCAAAAAAAAAAAAGGAAAACCTCACAGGCAAATCATACACCACAGCAGAATTAATACCACTGCCTGAGAGATGTTTGATTAATCAAGCCGCAGCTGTCCAAAGAGTCCTGGAAGAACCACAGCATCACAGGAGACGCCACTCACGCTGGCACCAGGACGATCAGTCCGGGCTGAACCTCAGTCGGCCTCGATCAGCCACACAGGACGGGAGGTGCAGCCAGCCTTACGCCGGCCGAAACAGTGGGCATTCAACCAGCAGCCAGGACGACAAGACGACAGCCGACAGACCAGCCAGATGGAAGGTGAAACGCCAATCAGGACAACCCGCACAGCAGGAAACAAATTGTCAAGGACAAACAGCAGCAGCTAACAAAAATAAATTAGAATTAAAATCTAAAAGCATTTAAAAACGAGAGAAGAAAACTAAGGCTTTACTCACTACCGCTGTGAGACGATAGGTCAGCAATATAACTTCCTTAAATGCACTATCAGAGCGTGCATGTATTTACAACTGGCGTGCCATGCCACAAACGCCACCGTCTGAACCGGAAGAAGAATGATGTGAGATCAGCCAATGAGGGAGGGTCCTTTATACATAGGCAGCCAGCACCAGACCCAATTATATCTCAGCACTTCTCACGTCTGCCTTTGACCCACTGAAGTAACGAAGTAAAGAAGTCTCTGGATGACTTAATTTATGATGTTTGATTCAAATTAAAAGTTAGAAAAGTATTATTGTCCCTTCAGGAATAACTCCCAAAAAGTTCATTACTGAGAGCGATCAGAGACGTGTTTCAAAGGTCAAGGTTGTATAACTACAGGCTGTCACCGGGGGATCACAGCGGCAGTGTAACCAGAAGTTGCGTAACCTTTTTTCACTCAACGGGGGGTAAAAGACGTAAGACAGAAGTATAAACCAGGCTTTAGTCCCTCAGCCATTCCCTTCAGTGGCAAGGCTGAAGGTTGCCACAGCTCCGGACGTGGGTGTGGAAGCCACCCACGTGCCTGAGTCAGCAGATCTCTGTAAGAATGGTAAATGGTAAATGGTAAATGGAGCTTATTTATATAGCGCTTTCCAGCCCCCTGTGAGGAGCCCCAAAGTGCTTTACTGTAAGGAACATGAGGGAGACCATATATTGTGTCCTTAAACACATATAGTGCCACCCAGATGTAACTAAAGGATTTTAACAGGGGTCAGTATTAAGCTGACCTCTTTATCCTTAATTAACTTACTTATTCAGATTGAATAGTAATTTCACGGATTCTTTTCTTTTTCAGTTTACCCAATATTTCTGTGATCTTTATGATGGATAAATAAACAGAGCTATAGAGTGACAATGGACATTAACTTAGTTTGGTATGCCAGGCGACACTACCATTTATTTAAAATAAATCAACTAAATTAACACCATTACACTTGATTGACATGATTTCACTTTCTTTCAATTTAACACGCATCAACACACTTAATGTAACACAACAGACAAATATGATGTTAAATATTTAGTCTGAGGGCTCTTAGCTTAAAAATAGTTTCCAGCTTAGATTGAGAGAAAAAGATAGGAGGAAGATGGGAGATGGTTTAAAGGAAATTATCTTGAGCATGATACCAAAAGTGACACTTCCATCCGACTTCTGCTAAAATCCAGGTACGTTTTGTAAACAGCTCTTTACCTTTCGACGACGAGTCTGATAAAGAAATGACACCAGCCTTCAGATGCACAGAGTCCTTTAGTCCCAGCACGTCCAAAACTGGTTCTAGTTTACGTTTCAACGTCTCCTGGTTTCGCTTGGTCATCAGAGAATATGTCAGCTTCAGGCCTCTGACTTCAAGATAAACTTATTCCAGGAAGGAATAAACGAAGTTTTGAGCTTACGCTCGTTCGAAGTGGGTTCATAACGGCATGTTATACAATCCTTAGCTGAATGACTGTCCTTGGCGGGTGACAGGCATTCATTCAGCTCTTTGGGAAAGGTTCACATCTCTTTGAAGTTCCCAGAAACTCTCAGGAACCTTCTGGTTCCTTCCAAACTCTTGCAGACTCTTGCAGACTCCTGCAGACTCTTGCAGACTCTTGCAGACTCTGAAGTTCCAGCAACAGCTTAGAACTTAAAAAGTAACAAAAAGAGGAGTTCACTTGTCTTATCACGACCCAAGGTTACAGCCAGCAGCAGAGGGAAATGTTTAGGAACAGACAGAGAAAGCTGGAGCCCTGCTCATGAAAACAACGGATTAGCTGTCTTCTGACTTTCTAAACAAAACCGTCCGGTCTCTCTGACCCGAGACTTCACCTTTAACACAGCAGTGAACACAGTTTAACTCTTACAGAATAACACAGCTTACAAGCACACATCATGAAAATGGCAAAAGTTATTCTTTTGATCACATTAGAATAAAATCAAAGATAGAAATACAGGTAGTCCCCGAATTACGAGCGCTCTGATCTGCGAGGTCCCAGACTTACGAGCTGCACATTTTTGGAAAAAACGAAAAAAATACCGAGTTTTCATGTGTTTTTTCACTTCAGTTAGCAAGTTAAGCATATAAACACACGTTTCCGATCATTTTTATGCACTCAAAAGTAGTTTTTAGATGAAAATAGAGTGTTTTTAGGTGCGCTGGCGAAATTTACGAGCGGACTTCCGGGTTGCGAATTTTTGGAAAAAACGAAAAAAATACTGAGTTTTCATGTGTTTTTCCACTACAGTTAGCAAGTTAAGCATATAAACACACGTTTCCGATCATTTTTATGCACTCAAAAGTAGTTTTTAGATGAAAATAGAGTGTTTTTAGGTGCGCTGGCGAAATTTACGAGCGGACTTCCGGGTTGCGAATTTTTGGAAAAAACGAAAAAAATACTGAGTTTTCATGTGTTTTTTCACTACAGTTAGCAAGTTAAGCATATAAACACACGTTTCCGATCATTTTTATGCACTCAAAAGTAGTTTTTAGATGAAAATAGAGTGTTTTTAGGTGCGCTGGCGAAATTTACGAGCGGACTTCCGGGTTTACGAGAGCAATGGCGGCCGTTCCAAATTACGAGATTTCCGGTTTACGAGCGCCCCCTTGTGACGGATCTCGCTCGTAAATCGGGGAATACCTGTAGTCTCTTTTGGTGACTATGTTCTAAGACCACAACTAGATGAATGATTTTGTAGCAAATGTCTTGCTTTACTGAGAGGTCAGTAAAGGTCATCACTGGACAGTTCAAAAACCTTAGTTTGACCCTGGGTAGGTCCACTACATCTCCCCCCTTTTGGAAGCCATCGCCAGTCCTTGGGGATGGGGTCCAACACGAAAGGAAACCTTGAACTGTCTTTGATCTTGAAGTAATCCAGCAAGTGGAAAAGAAAAATCAAAAATTATAATCCCATAAAGTTTTTGGAAATTCCATACTGTTCGGAGGTAATCCCATTGCGAAAAGCTTTTAATCCCTTGGAAAACTGAGTCTGTTAACTCTTGGAAAACAAAGTCTGTGATCCTTTGGAAAGCAAAGTCTTATAATCCACAGCGGTAATTCCACAGCAGTAATTCCACAACGATTAGTTTTGTTGATTGATCAGCAACAATTGTTTTCATAATCAGCATGTAGAGGGGATCCCTCGATTGACGCAGAGGAGGCGACCCTTGGATGGAGGTTGAAGACCAAGCGTTGGAGCTGCAGGTCCCCACATCGAAGGTTGTTGGCTGGTTGGTTTCCAGTCAGTGCCACTCTGGTTCTATGTGTCATGCAATTATGTGGTTTTTTAGGTGGGCTTATGATTGGGATTTTACATTAGGCCCTACCTATATGCACCTGGTATGTAAGCTATCATGGTTTAGATCAGCTACGATTACCAATTAAGGGGTGGATCAATTCTGTAAAATTAGATATAGGGATTGTACCTATACAATTTTGGAGGGCTTCTGTAACGAAGGCCTCTAATTCCAAACTATTCCTCCATTCATTACTTAGTTTAGGTTAAACTAAAATAAAAATGAAATATAGTTTGATCTAAATGTCTGTTGTCTTTTAGACGAACGACGTAGGATTTGGTATTCCTAATAAATTTTGAAGTCTATGGCGAGACTCATCAAAATGAATAGATAATCTAGAATAGAAACGATCGAATCGGTTCAATTTAGAAATTGTGAGACCAGTGTAGTTTATGGTACCTTGAGTAGCTTTAAACTACATTGACTCTTCGACGATTGAGATTTAACAAAACGAACTGCATGTTGGCATAGTTAAATCCATATCATTCATTAACCAATGTTAATACAAAACCTTTTTGGCTGGGAGTGTTCAGAACCAAACAATATCTCAACTAATGACAACAGTAATGACTAAACAACAAGGAAACAACGTTTCACTGCTTCGACACACTCTTGTCGTCAGATTCCAAAGTGCAACACACAAGAAAACAGGTCTCAACTTTATGACCGAGGTCAAATTAAATCTCGTGGATTTAAACGGTTGTTAAGGTTAGTTTTTTGTTGTGGGTTTTAGGCTTAGCGTTTCTAAGTTCAAATTGGACAATGCGACTTATAGGGTGGGAAATACGGTAGTTTAAACCTGATTAGTTTATTTACTAACTTGTGTTTGGACGACCTTATTATCCCATGAAGTCGGTGTGTTTGTGAGATCTTTGTCTTTTGTGGAGTCATTGAACGCCTTGTAAGGTTTGATCTGATTTCGATGTACCCATTTAGCAATTGGCTCTTTGCGGCCTTTGCTGATTTTGATTTCGTAGACGACTGAGGACACTTTGTCTGTTATCAGATGAGGTCCAGTCCACCTGGGCATTAGTTTGCGGGCGAGAGTTCCGGTCCCGGACTCTCCTTTCCCGGTTGCTGGGGCGAACGTATAGTACCAGACTCTGTCTCCCACTTGGAGTTCATTGTGAGAGGCCTTCTGGTCATAGTAC
>JBBPBX010077961.1:4669-16742 GCA_038048925.1 Garcialebias charrua | reverse complement strand
TCTAATTGTACAAACTGTTTTCTGTTTTCCAAGTAACTGTACACCCATTGTAACGCTGATCCTCTGATGCCGTACTGATGTAATTTGTCAAGGAGAATACTGTGATTAACAGTATCAAAAGCCTTTTTTAGATCTACAAACAGACTAACACAATATTGTTTGTGATCAACAGCAGTAGTTACTTGTTCCATAAAGTCCATAAGTGCCATAGATGTAGAATATTTTGCTCTAAAACCATATTGATTATTAGTTAGAATATTTTGTTTTTCAATGAATTGGTCCAATCTGTTGTTGAATAGTTTCTCCAAAATTTTTGAAAACTGTGGTAACAGGGATATCGGTCTATAATTATTGAACCCACATTTGTCACCACTTTTGAAAAAAGGAACGACTTTAGCCACTTTCATACTTTCTGGAAATACTCCCGTTGTAAAAGATAGATTGCATATATATGTGAACGGTTCAATTACATGATTCATTATGTTTTTAACAAACGTCATATCCATATCCAACCAATCTTTTGATTTTTTATCTGTGAAGTTGTTGACAATTTTCATTATTTCTTCTTTATTAGTTACATTCAAGAACATACTGTCTAAACAGCTGTCAATTAAATAGTTCACATTTCTATTCATTTTTGGAATCGTAGCTGCAAGGCTAGTTCCAACATTCACAAAGTACTCATTAAATCCATTAACAATTTCATTTTCATCATTAATTTCCTTATTATCTATTATAAAGTTCTGTGAAATACCTGTTTTGTCTTTGTGCTTATTTAGAACACCATTCACAACCCTCCATGTTGCCCTCATATCCCCACTACTTTTAGTTAATAAATCACTGTAATATTCCTTCTTGTGTTTTCTTATGATCCAAACCAATTTATTTTTGTACTTTTTGTATTTATCTTCTGCTTCCTGTGTTCGACATTTCAAGAAGCATGAATACAAGTAGTTCTTTTTTTTTTTACAAGCATTTCTCAAACCATTCGTCATCCACGGTTGATCTGCATGTTTTTTCTTAGTGTAGTTGTTTAGTACGCAATTTTTTTTATATAGGGTTTCTAGGATATTCATGAACACATCATATGATTTGTTAACATCTTCAACATATACACTATCCCAAATTTGTTTAGCTAAATCATCCTTTATCTATCGGGGATGAGGTCCTACACCAAGTGGAGGAGTTTAAGTATCTCGGGGTCTTGATGATGGATGTTAATGTCACGTTTGTACAAGTATGTCCTTTATGTAAATGCCTGCTGACAATGTTGCAAACTAATTTCCCTACGGGGACAAATAAAAACTATCTATCATCTATCTATCTATCTATCTATCTATCTATCTATCTATCTATCTATCTATCTATCTATCATCTATCTATCTATCTATCTATCTATCTATCTATCTATCTATCTATCTATCTATCTATCTATCTATCTATCTATCTATCTATCTTGTTCACGAATGAGGGAAAACTGGAGCGTGAGATCGATAGGCGGATAGGTGCAGCGTCCGCAGTGAAGCGGGCTGTACCGGTCTGTCGTGGTGAAGAGAGAGCTGAGTCGAAAGGCAAAGCTCTCAATTTACCGATCGATCTACGTTCCCACCCTCATCTATGGTCATGAGCTTTGGGTTGTGACCGAAAGAACGAGATCTCGGATACAAGCGGCTGAAATGAGTTTTCTCCGCAGGGTGTCTGGACTCTCCCTTAGAGATAGGGTGAGAAGCTCAGTCATCCGGGAGGGACTCGGAGTAGAGCCGCTGCTTCTCCACATCGAGAGGAGCCAGTTGAGGTGGCTCGGGCATCTGGTTAGGATGCCTCCTGGACGCCTCCCTGGGGAGGTGTTCCGGGCATGTCCCACCGGGAGGAGGCCCAGAGGAAGACCCAGGACACGCTGGAGGGACTATGTTTCTCGGCTGGCCTGGGAACGCCTTGGGATTCCCCCAGAGGAGCTGCTCCAAGTGGCTGGGGAGAGGGAAGTCTGGGCCTCCCTACTTAGGCTGCTACCCCCGCGACCCGACCCCGGATAAGCGGACGAAAATGGATGGATGGATGGATGGATCCTTTATCTTGTCTAATGCTTTCTTTGATGTATTTTTTTTTTCTGACTAGCAGTTGATTTAGTGATAGTTTTATATTTCTTGTAGATTGTAAAAACTGGTAGATGATCACTAATATCACTTGTTAAAATACCACCAAACAGATCTCCATTTGTTGTATTTGTAAATATATTATCTATTATTGTTACGCTATGAGTTGTGATTCTTGTTGGTTTTAATATAAATGGGTAAAGATTTAAGGTTTGCATTGAATCTGTAATGTACTAACATTGTTGGAATCAGTTTTTTCGCCAAATCAATGTTAAAGTCACCGCATAAAAAATTTGTTTTATTACAGCTCTTTTTTAATAGTTCTATAATTTTTTTCTGTGAACATGTCAATATTTAAACCAGGTGGTCGGTATACACAACTTATTATAATGTTACTACCATTGTTATTCAATACCTCAATTGTTATCATCTCAATTATGTTATCCTCGATTATTGACATTTCCTTGCTCAATTTACATTTTATTGTTTTATTAACAAATAGCGCTACCCCACCTCCTCTTTTGTTGTTTCTGTTCATCGTATATAAGTCATATCCATCGATGTGGACATTATCTGTGTTATCATCATTTAACCACGTTTCTGACAAAGCTATTATCGAAAATGTTCTATTTAATTGCTTTAAATAATCAGTTAACTTGGAAATATTTGCGTTTATGCTCCTAGTATTAAAATGAATTATAGATAGTCCCGGTTTTGTTAAAGTAATATCATTGAATTGTTTTTCACTGTAATATTCACACTCCTCTATAACAGGAAAGAAGCCCGGATCAATCAAATCATCAACATTATACATTTTTGGTTCTAAGTCAGTATTCTCTGTCATAGTCAAAAAGTCTTTTCTTCAGACTATTGTTTAATAAGTATATATTTAGGTTAACGTGATGATCTGACTTTGCCGTCTTCTAGATTATTTGTGTTTGTCCAAGTCCTTCATTTCTTTTATTATTTGAGGTTGTGAATCTTCTTGAGCTTTAATCCAAACAAATCCGTTTCTTGTCCATGTCGATGTTATTTTTTTATGTTTTCTTAATAACCTTGCTTCCCTTGCAATAGTGGCATTCTTTTTCGTAAGATGTTCATTTATGTATACCTTTGTATCCTTCAGCTTTTTTGCCTGCATCAATATATTATTTCTCAATTTCCTACTAATGAATCTTACCACTATAACTGGTTTGTTTTTATCCAAACCAGGCAAGGTATAACAAAATGAGAGGTCATCATGTTCAATATTGAAGTCTTTTTCCTGTAAAAAAGACACAACTTGTTTCTCCAAAGTCTGCAGTTCTTGCTGTGAAGCATCTTCTGTTGTTACAGGTCCCTTAAAAGCTTTGGAGTAGGTCTTTGGTTTTATTGTTAAAGCAGTTATTATCAGGTTCTCTTGTCTGGTGTTTCTCTCCATTTCATCAACTCTCTTTTCAAGTTCAAATATTTTTTTATCCTTTTCATTCATTTGAAGTCTAAGTAGTTTAACTTCTTCAAATAATCTAATTAACTGTTCTTGTGAAGATGTCAGTTTGGTTATTTCAGCACTCATGAAATACAAGGACTTTTTAATGTCCTTCATGTTTTGATCACTATGTTCATCCAAATGTTATTTTTTGTACGTTTAGTTTTATTTGACATTATTCAGCATACTCATGTTCTGGAGAAAATGTTTCCTCAGTTGGTCAGTAAAGCCTGTTCCAATCTCAGGGCGCGGCAGCCCTCTGGTGGTAGCTAGCAGCCACTGCACCTAAATCGAACGTCACAAAAAGAAAAATCAAAACAAATCCTTACGGTCCTAGTAGTCCGCAGAATCCTCTATGGAAGACCGGTTCCTAGTAGGCGTCCAGACCAGATGGCAACAGACCAAAACCCTTTCCCTGCAGAGCAGGCACAACCGCGGCAGATTTACTCCACAGCAGCCCCACGCGACTCTCCACCAGCTTGTTGGGGCCAACTTCACGGCTAGTTAGCTTTGTGGCTAGTTAGCTTCGTGCCTAGTTAGCTTCGCAGCTAGTTAGCTTCTCGACCAGTTAGCTACGCGGCCACTTAGCCGAAGTCGAAGGTCCAGGCCTAGCCCTACTTCAGCCACACTCCAGCACCTGCTCCACTCAGGTCCGACTCTCGGATGCTCCCGTTCCACGGTCAGCCCCCATGGCTAGTTAGCTCCGCGGTCACTTAGCCGAAGGTCCAGGTCCAACCTCGCTTTAGCCGCACTCTAGCAGCTGCTTCACTCAATCCGACTCCCGGATCCTCCCGCTCCCGCAGCCCGAAGGTCCCCGCGATCCACTCCTCGGATCCAGCAGCCCTGTAAACCACAGAACCAGGAAAGAGACAACCCGGCCCACCAACAAGTTCCCAACCAGGCAAGTCAATATTTTTCCTATGTGCTAGGAGTTATTTACTTTATATATTCCAAATGAAATTTTTGAATGAATTAATTGAATTAATTAATCATATTGACGGCTCCCTCGGGGCACAGCGTTTCGTCAAGCGACCGTCCGTGGCAGCCATCTTGATCTGTAATCAACATCTGTAATGTTATGTTGAACATACAAACGCTCCAGTTTATTTTAAATAAAAAAAATGTTTAAAATAACAAACAGGAAATCAATTTTCACCCCTGATAACTGTCAAAATACAGCAAAACAGTTTAGCCAAACTACAATACATCTTTTTAAGGCATGATGGAGCAGTATCCTAGGAACATTTTAGTGTGAATATTGCATTTATTTCAAATCTTTTAAAACGCGTTTGAGTAAGTAAAATGAAAACCATGCTTGGATTAGTTAGTAACTGTTGTTAAAGCAATAAGTTATATTTAAAGTTAACACTGCACAGAGTGCATTTAACTTTACAATTCATTGAGGGTAAACCCTGAAAGAAGGTACCTATGAATAAAAATTCTTATTACACAGTGAAACACTTGAATCAGAGGGCTGGTTGGTTTGATTGACTCACCGTTAAACTGAAAGAAAAGATTCATCTGTACACATTAAGATAAGAACTGTCTTATTGATTTTCACAAAAAATCTAAACAGAGATGGAAGCTTAAGAAGGTGTCCAAGGCTCATACAGTATGTGCCTCTAGTAGACTCGTACAACAAGGGGTCCCAAGAGGAACCCCGAAGCCGAGGACCTGCTCCCCCTGCACCTCGCACAGAGAGAAAATTTTTCTCATTGTATGGTGACTACTTAGCTGCCCGGAATGTCTTGCAGAAAAAAGATGAACATCCATTGCTGTTCTATGACAGAATTTTCAAGGCGTATTCAGGTGACATAAAGGAACCGGGCCTGGAAGAGCAGACGCTTTTCAAATCTGTTTTCAGAAATAATCTAATCTCTGATATTAGATTCAAGTTGCCATGGTACACCTGGCATCAATTAGAAGTAACATCTTTGGATGAGATAAAGCAGGGTGCCGTAAAGGTTTTTGAGGCTCGCTTGCAAAGCAAAACACCCTCTGAGGTGTACCCAGGTCAAAAGGTCATATCCCAGTCGCTAAAAATAGAAGAGATTCTCTCTCATATAGAAAGCGAGAATAAACACTGTCGTATCAAAGGCCCTCTGACCTCAGAAGAGAGGGAGAACATACGTCGGTTGTTAGAAGAGTTGAATAATTACGGTCTTATTTAGGTCTTATTTAGGGATGCCCAATGTGCCTTACTGCATATGCCACTTTTTGCCTCTATAACAACATCAACTACTACCTCATACATATACTGTGTACATTGACTCATACGCTGCTTTGCCACTTTGCAAATGTCAATGCTAGAAACCTTTAGTTTATTTTAGTTATACTTTTTATACTCTTTTTTTATACTAGTATGCAAAAACTCAGGACAGTATTATGTTCATTAAATGTTTAATGTTTTAGTTTTAGAGTTGGTGTAAATTTTCATACTCTTATACCACTATGCAAAAAACTCAGGACAGTGTTAGTTTTACTATTTTATGCTTATGTCTATTATTATATGTTTCAGTGTTTCAATGTTTAGATGTTTACTGTTGCACCGAGGGACTGAGAGAAACGCAATTTCGGTCCTGTGTATGTCCTGTACTGTACATATTGCAGATCTGACAATAAAGTTGACTTTGACTTTGACTTTGATAATGCAAGCAAGAATAAACAAGATTTTCAAACTGACAAACAACAAAATGTTGATGCCAGCTGGAACAGTGACTCAAAATGGTTTAGAGGGAGCCCCGCTCCTAGTGCACCTCAGATTGGAAAGTCTGAGACAAGCGATGGACCACAAAAGGTAGGTGTTCACTCTTTAAGAGACCCAAAATGGTTCAGAACGAATAATGGCCCAACACCTCTATGCTCGGTAGAGACAGAGGAAGTAAGTAGTTTGTTAGTGGATTTGAATGTTACAATGCTTGACCAACCTGATACAATGAGTGGCGTTGTCATTGATAATGACACTATCAACATTGACCAACCTGGAGCGATGTACAGCACTATCTTTCACAGAGACTCAGAGCACACAATTAACATTAATAACATTGACACAGATGCCACAGATGTTGGCAATAAAGATGTTGACAGCCAACAAGATGCTGACAGTAAACAAGATTACACAGACAGAGGTACACGTAAACAGAAACGTGTGCCAAGACCTGTAAGGTTTCTGTGTAACTTTATCAAAAGGGGGGTGGCTAAGAAAGCTTACCTGCCAATCACACTGGAAGGGGTCCTCGCGCGAGAAGCCCTCCTGGACGGCAGTGTGGACATAACTATTATGTCAGCCAAACTGTTCGAGGAGCTAAGGACCGCCGCTAACGGTGTTAACAGGCAAATACCCCTAGTGAAGAGCGCTATTGAGCTGCAGGGCCTCGAAGAGACGAGAACAACCCTAACAGCTATAGCTATGGTTCACATGCAGATTGGCAAGACAACACTATACCACCTGGTACATGTGTCTAACGTTGACTCGTTCCCATTTTTGGTTGGCCAAGGTTTTATAAATCGATTTGTCGCGATTATAGATTATGGCGATCAGACAATGTGGACCAGAGTGAACAAACCATTGTCAATCGATATGCCTACACAAGGTGACACTGACTGTCTAACAGCAGGTACCGTAGAAGGTACAAGGGAATCCTCAACTGAGAACACAAGCCCGGTAAGTGAACCTTCAAATACAGGTGAGGCAGAAGAGACACCACAGTTGGACCCAACTCTGGCCCAACAAGAGAACCTCCTTTGTGAGCTGGAACAATCAGCACTCACTAAGCACTGCCTACCATAGGTAGTAGAAGGTGTGGAGATCCACGGATCCCACACCGAAGACGTTGTTCTGTCCTCTGGGACAGATATATCGGCAATCAGTCAAGCTTTCGATGAAACCTTGGTTCAAGAGCATTTGAGTCTAGAACTAATCAGAAATGACATAGTTTCTACAGACTCAAAGAGCCCCTCTTATGTTAAGAAGTGGGAAAACACACTGAACAACGACAGTGACCCGTCACATTCTGAACAATCAGACACACCTGCAACTGCGCTGACAGTTGTGTCACACCTGAATTACACAGAAAGAGGTAAACGTAAGAAGAAACATTGGCCGAAACCTAAAAGGTTCCTGTGTACTGTCTACTCTCAGCTGCGAAAACAGCTTAAACTAAACAATGGCATCCTAACTTGTGCCCATGGACGGACGTCCTCACCTGTGTTCGTGGTCCCCCATGACCTCAGGGGGGTGATGTTAGGTCATGCCCAAGACAAAGACAAAGATTTCAATAACCCCACAAACGACAAAGATCTTGCAAACTCACAGACTTCATGGGAAATTAAGGTCGTCCAAGCACACGATAGTAAATAAACTAAACAGTTTAAACTATATTAGTTGCTAAAAGAAACCGTTCCAACTAGAACTTAGAAACGCTAAGTCTAAAAACCCACAACAAAACTAACCTTAACAACCGTTTAAATCTGCAGGATTTAATTGACATCGGTTAAGACCTGTTTTTCTTGTGTGATACACGTTGGAATCTGACGGCAGGAGTGAGTTGAAGCAGTGAAACGTTGTTTTCTAGGTGCTTAATTGCTACGTTTGTTGTTGTTGAAGCTTGGTATTGTTTTCTGAACACTCCCAGCCAAAAGAGGTTTTTATTATTGATAAGTTAAAGACTTAAATAGATTTAACTATGCCAACATGCAGTTTCATTTTGTTAAACCTCAGTCATTGAAGAATCAATGTGGTTTAGAGCTACTTTAGGCACCATAAACTACACTGGTCTCACAATTTCTAAATTGAACCGATTCTATCGATTCTATTCTAGATTACTGTATCTATTCATTTTTGATGAGTCTCGCCATAGACTTCAAATTTTATCCACATTATTCCTACGTCCCATGATGCTTTGCGCGAAATGTGCACACGACTTCCGGTTGACCGGAAACACCGTTTGTTTACATGCGAGTAATACAGTTGAAGACAGTCCAAACTTTGTTGTTTTAGTTCATTAAAAATGTGGGAACACCACTCGTTTTGTTAAAAGAGGAGGGACAAATAAAAAGAAATTACAGATGTTACCTGATCGCGCAGACATAATTTAAAAATAACGCGTTTGCTCCGGCCTCTCGGCTAAGGTTTATTAGCAGCTATCTCGGCTAAAGATACCAGTCGCGTCTGAGATCTATCGTTTTAAGACAGTAAATCTTCCAAAACTCTCATTAATATCCCTCCCCGAATAAAAAGAAATAACAGATGTGACCTGATCGCGCAGACATAATTTAAAAATACATAAATAGCGAACGTGTTTGCTCCGGCCTCTCGGCTAAGGTTTGTTAGCTGCTATCTCGGCTAAAGATACCAGTCGCGTCTGAGATCTATCGTTTTAAGACAGTAAATCTTCCAAAACTCTCATTAATATCCCTCCCCGAATAAAAAGAAATAACAGATGTGACCTGATCGCGCTGACATAATTTAAAAATACATAAATAGCGAACGCGTTTGCTCCGGCCTCTCGGCTAAGGTTTGTTAGCATCTATCTCGGCTAAAAATACTGGTCGCGCCTGACATATATCATTTTAAGACAGTAAATCATCCAAAACTCTCATTATTAAACCCTCCCTGAATAAAAAGAAATTACAGATGTTACCTGATCGCGCAGACACAGCCATAGAGAAGGATGCAGGAACACTCTTTCTTTGTTTTGGGTCCGTGTTGAAAACACTGTTGTTTTAGCCAAAGATTTAGCTTGGTCCGGTTGTTGGTGCAGCCGCGAACAGCACAGCAGGTACCTGAACCCCGGTAGGACATTTCTGTAAACGTTCCGTTTAAACAAAAGCTGTGTTTGCTCCGATAAAATGAATGAAAATAACTTTCAAAAACACCCGCGATCCATAGTCCGCCTATGGAAAACAGGCACTTCCGGTGTCGGACCGGAAGTTCAATGCACATTCGTTTCTACAGTGACACCTCCAGGAATATTGTGGATAGGGAATACCAAATCCTACGTCGTCGTCTAAAAGGACAACAGACATTTAGACCAAACTATATTTTCTTTTCTATCTTAGTTAACTTTAAACTAAATTATAAATGGAGGAATAGTTTGGAAGAAGATACCTTCGTTACAGAAGCCCTCCTGAACCGTCTATAGACGTAGATCCCTATATTTAACTTTTGATGCATGATCCACCCCTTAATTGGTAGTTATAGCTGATCTAAACCATGATAGCTTACATACCAGGTGCATATAGGTAAGGCTAATGTAAAATCCCAATCATAAGCCCACCTAAAACCACATAATTGCATGACACATAGAACCAGAGTGGCACGGACTGGAAACCAACTAGCCTTCAACCTTCAATGTAGGGACCTGCTACCATTGGTCTTCGACCTTCATCCATGGGTAGCCTCCTCTGCATCAATCGAGGGATCCCCTCTACATGCTGATTAAAAAAACAATTGTTGCTGATGAAATCAACAACTCTAATTGATATGGAATTACCGCTGTGGAATTACCGCTGTGGATTATAAGACTTTGTTTTCCAAAGGATTAAAAGCTTTCCGCTATGGGATTACCTACGAATAGTATGGAATTTCCAAAAACATTATGGGATTATAATTTTTGATTTTTTTTTTCATTTGCTGGATTACATCAAGATCAGAGATATTTGGTGGTATCCTTTCGTTTTGGAACTCATCCCCATGGACAGGCGATGACTTCCAAAAGGGGGGACTGTATTGATCCAGACGGTGGTCTCTGATACACCTTAGTCTCTGAACTGTCCCAGTGACACCTTTTCACTGATACTTTCAGTAAAAAGACATTAACACTATTTTATTACATTTATTTGAATCAAGACACATATTATTTCAGAAGAGACTTCTTTTTAATGTGTGTTAATTCAGAATTAATTCAGAGAATAACTTGTCATTGTTTGATCATGTTTTATGCTATTTCAAAATGTTGATCACTTCATATGATGAATCAAACGGTGAAAGTGAATTAATACTGTATGTTAAAACACATCAAGATAGTTCCTCTCCTCATGACTACTCTTCTTTAATCCTCCATTTTCTCTTTTATGAAACTTTCTTATTTTAAAGCTGCACTATGTAACTTTGTAGTGTAGTCTGTAACTTTTCTAACAATATATTTTTAAAGATCCACTGACGTGATTTTTCTACTATTCATCAAATTGCTCAAAATATATATATTTTATCATTTAAATATGTTAGTTTTTGCAAACAAAATGATAAATCACTTTAATTTTGCTTTAAAAGTGATTTTGAACTTCAAGCTGTGTTTAATCGTGGGAAATCCGTTTACACCCGAACGCACCATCTGTGATGTAATGTCCAGAGTTGAGGCAGAGCTCTGAGCTTGTCACGGTGTGCGCAGCTCCACATGAAGGTCAGTCTGATACAGCATCAGACCTAAATTAGATCCTGTTGTTTCTTGTTCCATCACCCAAACTATTTTCTGCTTCCCAAAATGAAGACAAATAGCTCAAATCTTCACCTAGATTGATAAATTAGTCAAGTTTTAAAATGTCCGCTATTGAAGAGACTGGAGCCCTCTGCCTCTCACTCTGGACATTACGTCACAGATGGTGCGTTCAGGTGTAAACGGATTTCCCATGATTAAACACGGCTTGAAGTTCAAAATCACTTTTAAAGCAAAATTAAAGTGATTTATCATTTTGTTTGCAAAAACTAACATATTTAAATGATAAAATATATATATTTTGAGCAATTTGATGAATAGTAGAAAAATCACGTCAGTGGATCTTTAACATATTTCTTTACTCTGTCCCTATCTTCTGACAGACTGGTGTTAGACAAAGTAATCTCTGAAAAAAACTATAGTCCCCTTGCTTCTCTATCAGCATTTATAAAAACACTAAAAACACAGAGTGACCCGCCGTTAACCAGCCAATAAAAACAGAGTTTGTAACCAGCCAATAAAAACAGAGCTTGAATTTGAATCAGCCAATAAAAACAGAGCTTGAATTTGAATTTCAGCAGAGCAAGGGGGGCAGAGCCATATATGGCTCTGAGGGGGAGGGATCAGAATGCTTTGCCTGTTGAAAATATTTCTAAGTTCTGTGCTCTACAGAAAGTTACACATAGCACCTTTAAGTAACTAAACTTTAAGTTATTGTGCCAGCAGAGATATAAGTTAATAACACCCATAACTTGTGTTCTGTAGCTCATATGAAGTTACGGACGCGTATGTACTCATGCTGAAGTTAATTATAGGAAAAATGATCAACCAATCATGTACATATGTTGTGATGTAATTTATGATTATGTTAAATAAATGGTCCAGTCCTGCTGTACCAACATAAGTTTAATGTTTCCTGTGAATTACATCTGGTCTAGTCACAGAATTATTGATATTGATCTAAAAAGAGAGAACTCGTTTAATTGATGGTAAGTTTGTGTCAGATAAAATCTACTCAAATCTTTCATCTGGAATATTGTACAGTCAGCAAAACTGACCGCTGCAATATCCCTACA
>JBBPBX010077960.1:0-13097 GCA_038048925.1 Garcialebias charrua | reverse complement strand
ACCATCTTGGCTCCTAGGAGCCAGAGCTGAAAAGCCTCTGTCTCTGGATTTAGGAAAGGTATTTGGGACTGCCAAAAGCATCTGGTTAGTGGATCTAAGAGCACATGATGGCATATAAAGGTGAAGCAGTTCAGACAATTAAGACTGACTAAGACCATTCAAAGACTTGAAAACAAACAATAGAACTTTAAAATGGATTCGAAACTGGACAGGATGTCGATGAAGGGACATTAAAATTGGAGTAATGTGCTCACGTCTGCCTGTACCAGTCAAAAATCATGCAGCAGCATTCTGTACCAGCTGTAACCGTGAGAGTGAGGCCTGGCTAACTCCAATCAAAAGAGAGTTGCAATAATCCAGGCGTGAAGTAATAAAAGCGTGGATCAATGTCTCCAAGTGGTGCCTAGAAAGGAGGGGCTTGATTTTTGAAAGGCGCCTTAGCTGAAAGAAAGAGGACTTAACCATGCTGTTGATATGGCAGTCAAGTTTCAGGCAGGGGTCCATTTTCACTCCTAAATTTGTCACAATGGATTTTTCTTATGGGGCCAAAGATGAAAAATCAAAGGTGGGGAAACAGTTAGGGCCACAGGCTTTAAAACCCATAACTGTAGCCTTTTTTCCCCCTTAAAATGGAGAAAATTAAGTTCCATGATCCTTCCTCTTCAAGACAGTACGGGAGAGACCAAGTGGAGCCATTATGTTTCAAAGGGAAGTAGACTTGACAGTCATCCGCATATAAATGAAATTGCACACCATGTTTTTTGAAAATAGAACCCAGTAGCAGAAGATAAAGTGAGAACAGGAGAGGACCAAGAATAGAGCCCTGGGGTAGCCCCACATTTTGACCGTTTTCGTGCAATTGCTACTTTATGAGATAAAGACACATCACAGGTGGGTTGGCTTCAAACCCCTCGCCACTTTGGTTCATTTAAACTGAGGCAGCCAGAAGTTGTTCCTGTCCCAATTTGAAGTGTTTTGTGAATGTGCCTATAATAGGGCCATTGAACTCAATTGCCCAAGTGGCCACCGTTACTGAAAGCCAAAAGCTTAGGTGCCAGACATCCAGCAGTTATTGTCATTACCGGTAAGTACGTTTGACATTTTAAAATCTAGTTTTATTTGAAAATGAACCCATTGATGGGCTGAACTGAGCTCACCTGTGGGCCTGACTTGGCCCCCAGGCTGCCAGTTGAACAGCCCTGGCCTATAATCTTCTATATCCGATATACATTTGGACTAAGTCATGGATTTATCAGGAATCCCATAACATCATGATAAACTAAAGAAAGAAGCTTGCTATGTTATGATAAACTTGCCGTACAACACCTTAATTAATTAACAAAGCTTGTATTGCAGCAACCGCAAGGTAAATGACAAAGGAAGGTTAAAGTACTGGTACAAAAAATAATGAATCGAAATAAAAACGAGCTTGCTTTACAACAACGGTAGGAATAAACAAGGCTCATGTGATTTTTCTCACAGATTGTATGGGCTCTATAAGCCTAGTTTCAGTTTAATTATACATTAATATTAAATGCCAGGTTTCTGTCTGGTGTACAACTACCACTAAGGGTCTGTGGCAGCATAAATTTAGTATTACGTGGGTCACGTTTCCCAATATTAGTGCAATCAGCACTTCAAGACCAGAGTTGCTGAATCATGATGATGTAGTGACAACAGGAGTTCTACTGAAGCGGGGACTGGGGGGCGGGGGGGCTGGCTAAACAGTATATTAACTGTGTGTTGTTCTCATTGCCACTGCAGCCGCCAATCTGTGATGGCTTTTGGCCAAAGCTGGCTGGCAGATGATGATGGTTATGATACATCTACACCCTACTACCACAGCTCAGTATATGGTTGGTATAATGGGTTTGTATGATGGGTAAGATTTCTTTCCACCCTCCATCTCCTACATAGGAAAGTGGAGCTACGTTCAATGGGTAAAGCATTTGCTTGCAGGTCTTAAAGAGTTTTTGATCAGTTGACTGCAACCTGGGTTTTAGGCTTTGACCATTGAACGCTCCCGTCCACTAGTTCTTTTAAATATTGCCCAGTGATTCTGCCCCTTGTGTTTAAGCCACCGTGGGTTAATGAGAGCTCATGCTTTGCAACAAATAAGATTTAACTGTGTGAGTTTGAGATGGGAGCCACAAGATCGGTGTGCGTGAGACACCTTCAACTGACTACTGAATTACTGATTTAAGGTTCAAATTTTTTTGTAGTTTGTATATCTTTACACTACAAATAAATAGATGGTTTATTTTTCTGATAGGACATAAGATTCTTAAAAACTTTAGTTCAGGTCTCGCTGAAGGTCATAAGGACTGTCACACCATAGAGTGACCTTATGTTTACCAGCTAACAAGCTGTGCAGCTATCTTAATGATGAATGTCACATTTACAACAACACTGTAGTTGAAATGTTGTTGGTCTTTGGTTGGATTTTCAAAGCAGAATTTAACAGGTCTCTTGTAAATGAGTCCTCGTGGCTCAATGGGACTAACCTGTTTAGGTTGAATGAAAAAACAGTACTGCCATTCAGAAGAGACAGATACAGTATAGAAGCCAAGACTCATCTAACAGATCAGTTTTTGTTCTGCACAGGTTCAGAGTGCACATCATTGCAGACAACGCCAACGGTTAAGTAACTTTTACTGTTGCAAAATAAAATCATTTTTAATGGTGAAAGAGCTGGAACGTGTTCACTTAGCTCAGCCAATAATGCTTAAATGTGAACCATTCACATTCTGTTGTCACTCAAGTCTCTACTGAGCCAAGAAGACTCCTTCACTGAAGCTTAAAATACCGGCTGAACATAGTTATAGGAACTACCGGTACAAATGGCCACAGTATTGACAGTGCAAAAACCAAACAGACAATTTGATTAGGACTGAAGGGGTATCCAGAAGTCCAAAAACAGCGTCTTGTCCAAAGGCATGGACCCATCGAAAGACAAATCAACACTGTCCCCAGAAACACCAGACAAGGCTCAGTGTTTTATTCATGCCACTTCACTCTGTCTACAAATTCAAAAATGTTTTAATTACTGTAGTCCTGATGCCTGCTCAGTAATGCAGGTAGATACATTTACCTGTTTTTAATTAGGTTTATTAACTGTAAACGTGTACAGATGGTCGGTTTACGTCCGTAGTGTCAACTTGTAAAACAAGTTGAGATCAGCTGTTCCAAATCTGGTCAAGTGTAGAAAATGTATTGCAAGAGACAGTCATTGAAAATCCCACATCAACTTGTAATGTATGCATTTATAATGCAGTTTGCTGTTTTGGGGTAGCTTGCTGAGAGTTGTTAATTGAAAGCAACCCACAGACTGTTTACTAGTGAAACTATGTCTAAGCTGGCTTTGATAGAAGAGGCAGATGAGGGGAATTCTTTGGTAATTCAGCTAAATGGGCTGCTCATGCATTGTTTACTACATTAGACACACTCCACTATAGTTTTATAGATAGGTTCATGAATATAAGCTAAATGTTCACACAGAATATTGAATCCCTAAGAACTCACAGCATGTCAGTAAATAAGTTACTGACTGACTCTGTGAACTTTCAGGCCACTTTACAATCAAGATTTCTCAGTGTCAGGAACACAATCTCATCAAGTTGTTAGAAGTCAACTGAAAAAAGCTAGCCCAGATCTGTTTTTATTCATAATTTATTTTATTTTTCATTTATTTTCATTGTTGTTTTTTGTTTTGTCAGTAGGTCAGTTTTGGTGGGACTGTTGGGGGTTTGGTAAGGCCCTATCTTTGAGTGGGTGGTGGTTGTATTTGGTGAGCCCAAGAAGTTGAGGGGTGATGGTAAGGCCCCTGGTGGTTGTGAAATGACTTTGGTGCAGAGGATATTGGTACGTCTGTGTAAATAGCACAGACTCTGGAGCTGATGGTAAGATTGTCAGGTGTGCCATGTGACTGAGGGATTATGGTAAGGCCCTCTGACTTCAGGCTTTGATGCAAATTTAAAAGAAAATCTTTGGCAATAATCATTTCATCAGAGTAGTTTTGGTCAGGATGGCAATGAATCTGTCAAGCAAAGATGAACTGGATGATGCTAGTGTTTAGTTTATTGTGAAGTGGGAACATCTGAATACTTACAAGGATGAAAACAAGCCAAAGAGTAAAGACTTGATTTTGTTTTGTTTGTTTGTTCCTGAATCAATTTACTGTTGAATGCTGCTGGTTTTTTTATTTATTATTATTATTATTATTTTAGGTTTATAAAAATGTTTACAGTAAACTAGATTACTTTTGGGACCAGAAAACACACTTAACTGAATCTTAACATTTTAACAGTGATATAAAACTCAAGCCTATGTGTCCAATGGCTTAATAAAGGCTCCCACAGACTCGAGCGTACGTCAGTCCGCGGAGGTCCGCACGTACCAGATTAGACTCGAAGCGGACGCCCACAAGGCATGTCTGCGAAAAGATCCATTTTTGCGTACACGTACTCTGTTGCACAATAAACTGCCCGGCGACGGACATTTTTGTATGCAACACCATTGTATTAAATTCCCCTTCCTAATCCCTGGTCTGGTTTAATGGTCTTTTCTTTAGTTTTTTTTCCAAGAGGCAGTGGTCTCTTCCTCCCCCTTTGTTGACACCATGACTGAAATTGTGAGAAATGAAGACGTTTGTCACGAGAGAATTAAAATCAGGTCCAGCGTGGCTGCAGGAGGATCTGGAGATTTCCTGGTGGGCTGCAGAACCAGCACTCCCCATTTCTTTTTATTTTCAGAACTTTTTGTTAATGCTTCTGGGCTACCAGCTCACTTTTTTTTTTGCGACCTGTCTATCCAGTAGGCGTGTCAGTAAAGGATCAATCGGCAACCTCAATTTGTCCTAAACGCCCCTTGCCTGTGGAGCTGGCTGCAGCCCATCAGGGTGGATGCTCGAGTATGCAGTCTCAAACATCTGCGGACAGTGTGCACAGTTTCGCGGCTCACTGAGTACACACAGTATGCCAGAGTATGTGGGAGTCTTCATTTTTAAATGTACAGCTCTTTTTTTTTTGTCATCCTTTCAGTGGTTCCCAACCGTGGTCCTTGAGGAACTCCATCCTGCATGTTTTACTTGTTTCCCTGCTTTGACTCACCTGATTTGAATGAACGGGTTGTTTAACAGACTTCTGCAGAACTTGAAGTCATTAAATCTGGCGTGCTGGAGCAGAGAAACCTCTGAAACGTGCAGGATGGTGTTCCTCAAGGACCACAGTTGGGAACCATGGTTGGGTAGTATATTTAAAAAAGAAAAAGTGCATGTAGAAAGTAATATGTGCATTGGAATATATCCTGAAACATAATTTACAGAAAACGGCAGTGACTCAAAGTTGGTAAGTTTACAGTATTTAAGTTGAAAACTGAGGTCAGACGAACCGAAGTCTGAGTTTGTAAGTTCCACTTTGACTTTTTCTTCTGCTTGTTGAGCATTCAAGATATATTTTAAGATCCATTTTGACAAGCTCTTAATACTAGCTACAACACAGACTTTTAAACAAGTCCCAGTAGAAGAAAAAAAAAAAGTGGTTCCTGGATATTTAAGTGAAGTTGAAAGTGTAACGTATGAATCGCTCATCGGGTGGAAGGAAGTCTACTCCCATTATCCTTCGGCTTTTGCCCAGAGAGCAGCCGTCTCGGCTTCATCTGCTCCTGGTCAGTATATAATGCACCGTTTCCTTTCTTTTCTTTCTTCTCCCTTGCCCACAGTGATGATGATGATCTTGCATCTCATGTCTCTTGTCCCTCTCTCGCCTCTTCTACAGCTTCCTACAAGCACGCAGACGGGAAGAAGATTGATGGACGGAGGGTCTTGGTGGATGTAGAAAGGGGACGCACTGTCAAAGGATGGCGTCCTCGCAGGCTAGGTCAGCTTCAGCTTTTGTTAAACATTGATCACCCACTGTCACAAAGTGTTCGGTATACTAATGATAATTTCTTGTCATAATTTGGAAGAGGACACTATAACCATTTTTGGATAATGGGATTTTCCAGCTGGAAAGAAAAGCTTTGCTAGTTTGTCTAGACTTTAGACGTTCTGGTGCAGCTTCTATCAGACTGACACAAAACTGCCTTTAAAGGCACATTTTACATCGGACTCTGCATTTACCATTACTGTACCTGTTTTTATTTGTGTGTGTGTGTGTGTGTGTTTTCAGGCGGTGGCTTAGGCGGTACCAGGAGAGGTGGAGCTGATGTTAACATCAAGCACTCTGGTCGAGATGATGCATCCCGTTACGATGACCGCACTCTAGGGCCGTGAGTAGTTATTTTCAGTATAGATGTGTTGATGTAAAATGACATTGCGGTGGTTCTAATCACTTGGTTCTGACTGCTCAGTGACCGTGGAGACCGGATGGAACGAAGTCGGGAACGTGATCGGGACAAGGACAGAGAACGTCGGCGGACCCGGTCCCGTGAAAGGCGCAGACACTCCCGGGAGCGAGAGAGGGAAAGGGACAGGCCGGGCGCCGCCGTAGAAGAGGTCAGCACCAGTAGTCGTCGTCGTGAGCGAGACAGAGAACGTGGGGTGGCGGTGCCGGGAGAAAACAAGAGTAGGGAGAGAAGTCGAGACAGGAAGAGACGGAGCAGGAGCCGGGATCGCAAAAGAGACAGGGAGAGGGGCAAAGGGATTGATGGGGAGGAGATGGGTCAGGCAGAAGTTATCCCGGAGGGTGGGGAGCGAGTCATGGTGGAGCAGGAAGGAGAAGTGGCCGAGGGCACGGAGGAGCGCCGAGAACGGGACAGAGAGAAGGATAGGGACAGACGGCGCAGCCACAGGGACAGGGACAGAGAAAGGCGTAGGGGGGACAGAGACCGAGACAGAGAGCACAAGAGGGAGCGTGGAGAGAGAGACAGGGGGGAGCGGAAAGAGGAGCGCCACGGTTCCACGCGGGAGGAAGTGGGTCCCCAGGTCGAGGTGGGCAACGAGGACAACGATGCACCAACACAGATGGAGGAGTACAGCCAGGACGGAATGATGGACCAGCAGTCTGTCCCGTCAGCAGACGGCTATGGCTCCGGAGAAAACGGCTACAAGATGGAGGCTCCAGATGAGTACTGATACAGAGGAGACTCCCACGTGTAAATGGATTGTTTTATTCCTGCTGTTTTTCTGTCCGATGCCTTCACACTCTCAGGTCTTCCTGAGGATTCAAACTTGTAGTCTGCTGTCCCGCCGGTCTGTTGGAATAGTTCATTTGCACGTTCAAATTTTGTCTCAGTAAGTGGCGGTTTCTCTACATTTATTAATCTGTGCCACTAAATGTTTCTAAAGTAGTCTGTGAACATTTATTGTTTTAATGTCTGTGGTGGTTAAGTTCACTTTGGGTGGAAATTCAACAGGAAAAGCTCTGCTCATTTTGAGAAGAGAAGATGATGGTTCACACAGCAGGTACATTCTGAACTCTGCTACAAGAACCAGAAATTAAAGGAATCTTTGTGAAACAGTTGAGGGCTATTCTGTTTTTCTGCTTTTTTTTTATCCATTTATAGAGTTGCAGGCCATTTTAATAAAGATGTCTCTTGAAGGTGAAGCTGTTCTGTGATTATTGAACTCTTATCACCGTCTCTGTTCATATGTTCTTCTACATTGGATAATTGTTTGGGTCCAGCTGATTGAAGATGACTGCCACAACTAAATCGTCAAACACAAAAATGGATTCCCACCATACCCAAAATTCCCACCTGTTTGAAGACTAGCACCATCTTCCCAGTTCCAAGGAGCTCTACAGTGACTGGTTTGAATGACTATCAGCTAGTAGCCCTCTCCCCGATAGTCACTAAATGCTTTGAGGGACTGGTCATGACCCACTTTAAAACCATCAACATCAGCGAGGACCCTCATCAGTACACATACCGCAAGAATTGATCAACAGAGGATGCCATATCCTCCGTGGTCCACACTGCTCACCCGCCTGGAGCAGGACTCCTATGTCCGTCTGCTCTTTGTGGACTTCATGTCTGCCTTCAACACCATGATCCCCCAAACCCTGATGGACAAACTACGGTACTCGTACTAGGACTAAGTCCCTCCATTTGTAACGGTCCTAGACTTCATAACAAAGACCACAGTCAGTGAGGATCCACAACTTCTCCTCCACCCAGAGGCGGTCCGTGGCATGTGCGAACTGAGCGGCCGCACAGGGCGCCATCCAGCAGGGGGCGGCATAAGAGGAGACCCCGCTCCTTGTTTTTTCATTTATTTAAATATTTTACAACTTGTTTTTAACAGCATAACACAGAACACTACCGCGCTGCTCCTGGGCCGCCCCACCCTTAATTTATTCACATGTCCTCAGTTTAATCACCGCAGCAGCTGCTGGGTGCATTTCCTCAACCCAGGTCGTCCGCCCCACTTCCACTTTTACTTTCGTTTTTGTTAGGAGGTGACATTACGTGCGGTCAGTGGAAAGAGAGGAAGAGTGAAGAGAAAGATTAAAAAGAGAGGCTCTGGAAACAGACACAGCTAAATGTGCAAACACATTTTTCACTCAAACAGCTGCAGTTTGTTAATGAGAGATCAAACAGGTAAGACATGCTGTTGAATTTTGCTGCAAAACACCGTTCAAGTTAATTATCAAGTCAATGAATTTTGTGGTGTGTAGCATTTTGACATAACATACTGTTAAATAATTGAAATAATGAGTCTGGATGAAGACCTGCTCTATATGAAAAGTGCCCTGAAATGTTAGATAACCCTTTAATGAAATTGGCCTGAATTGATCATAAGTTTTTGTAAAAAGGGGAGATTTGTGCAGTTATGACAATTTTTTAAACGTGATTTAGTGTCAGGAGTGATGAGGGGATTGTTCCTGTCAGTATGAAGGAACAGGTGAGCTGTTCTGTGTGAACAAACAAGCAGTTCCAATATAAACACTTTCTAAACGACAGTAGTGACATTATCATTAAAAGTAAGATAAATACATAAAGCAATGAAAGGGAATAGTATGAAAGTAATATGAAATAAGCTTGCATATTTTACCATTGAAAATATATTAATTGGTTAAGTCAAAATGTGTTTTCCATATCAAATGTGCTAAATCTTTACAGATAATTGTTCTGATGCAGGCTCAGTAAATTTATTCCTCTGGACAGAATCTTTGTATCAAAAAGACTTCTTCAGTCTGAGGAGCTGTGACAAACTCAGTCGTCGTTCCTCCTTGATAGAGAGGAACGATGGTTTGAGAGAGGAGTAAAGGAGGCCATCTTTGTGAAAAGAAACCGTCCATCATTAAACAGAGGAGGAGGCCTCCGTGTTCAACTCTCTCAATGCTGTTATTGCTAGTATTTTACTGTTCATATAAAATATTTGATAATGTTCTTATAGAAACAATTGTTGAGTAATGTTCATAATGTGTTAATGCTACATGTTTGTCTCAGGCTACTTCTTGTTCTGCCATTAACTCTAAATACTTATTGAATATGTAGGTAAAACTAGATGTTGAACAACCCATTAAAATACACCAGAATGCAGGAAATGGCATCTATTTTATTCAAAATTTCTGGGAGAGGACCCCCACTGGCAACCTAGCGGGGGGGCGCGCATTGGGGTTGCTCGCACAGGGCGCCAAATAGGCTAGGACCGCCTCTGCCTCCACCATAACCCTGAGCACTGGCTCCCCTCAGGGATGTGTGCTGAGCCCTCCGTATGACTGTGCACCTACCCAGCCAGGCTGTCATACTGTAAAGTTTGCAGATGATACAGCGGTGGTGGGATGCATCACAATGAGTCCAGCTACAGGCAGGAGGTGGAACACCTGGAGAGCTGGAAGAACAACCTTCACATCAATGTGAAAAAGATGGAGATAGTTATGGATTTCAGAAGGAATATGCTGGTGAAGATTCTCAGTCATCCAGGACATGATAAATCAAAAATTGAATTGAATTGAATTGAAAAAGACTTCTGGACAGAAGTCGAAACGTTTTCTGTTACAAATAAAGTCCAGTTGATCCTGAATTGAACGCCTTTTTGATTTCAGAAGGAACAAACACACCTCCCCCACCCCCGAACATAGGATCTGGGGTGGAAGTGGTCTACTTCCTCAGACGGCTGAGACGAGCTGGTCTGAGAAGCTCAGTCCTCACCTCCTACAGGTGTGCAGTGGAGAGCATCCTGTGCTTCAGCATCAACGTGTGGCATGGAGGCTGCACAGCTGCAGACAGAAAAGCTTTGCAGAAGACATCTACACCTCCAGATGCAGAAAGAGAGCCACCTGCATCATGAAGGACCCCACTCACCCAGCCAGCACACAGTAAAGTTTCATTCGAGCCTAAAGAAATCTGTCCCAAACCCGTTAAATTTTTTCCGTAACCACCCAATAGGCTCTGTGCACAAGTGCCGTAAATCACTTGCGCATTGACAGGAAGTCGGGTTCCCAGCTTCCGGTCTAAGCCCCGTAGCTGCCCAAGACACAAGTATCAGCTATGTTCATCGTATCGTTGATGTCTGGTCCCCTGCTCCGACAAGCAAACGTAATAAGGGATTTAAATTGCATATCTCAAGTTTCCTGCACAACTATGAGGGTAAGTAACGTTAGTTTGATCGCGTTGTGTTGTTGCTACCTGTTAGCGGCTAACGTTAGCCTATTAGCAACGCGATCTTTTTTTTGTAAACTCACGTTATAGAAACAGCTTTTCCACACTTAAACAAAACGGCTCATATTTTGTGATCCTTCTACAAACATGCTGCTCTTCTCAGTTTCATGCAAAAATCAGGACACAGCTGTGAAGCTGTTGTCAGGGCTCTGTGTCAGGTCCATGAAGAAAGCTGAAAAACCTCACCGTAGGGTGAAGCTAGGATTGTTCAGATGAGTTTTAAGATTGCTGGTTCAGTAACCCCACGTTCCTGTTGTTAATGGGGATTTAGCTAAGATGTCCCCGTAGGGAAATTAATTTGCAACATTTGTCAGCAGGCATTGACATAAAGGACATACTTATACATACATACATGACGCCATGTATGTATGACATGTCATTGGCATTTGACTGGCGTTCATTCAGCTCTTTGGGGAACCTCATGGCTTGAGGACCTCCAGCAGACTCTGTCTGTTCCAGCAAAAGCTTAGAACTTTTAGCGCAAGGATCTGTGATCAGACTTGTTCTTCCCCGATTGGTCCAAACGAACCAGAGAGAGAGAGTCAGAGAGAATTTATTGTCATTTGCACCGCATGTAGTACATGTGTTGAAAACGAGATTATGTACACAGGGTCCCAGTTACATCCAACAACAAATGCAAGAGAAAAACAATAATAACATCTAGGATTAACTAAGAGAGACATCAGCTAGTAATACACTAAGCCCTAATGTAGTAGAAAAACATCATTATAAACAGCAGCACGAACATGAGCAGATGGTCACAGATGAACGCAGCAACAAGAAACAGATCAGTATCAGTATGATGTGACATTTTGCAGTGTTTATTCTTATTATTTATTTATTCATGAGTCTGACAGCCTCAGGGTAGAAGCTGTTTCTCAGTCTAGTGGTTCTACATTTGATGCTCCTCAACCTCCGTCCCGAGGGGAGTGGTGCAAAGAGTGAGTGTGCTGGGTAAGTGAGGTCTTTCATGATGCAGGTGGCTCTTTTTCGCACCAGCTGTGCCAGTGGAAGAGAGTTAGAATGCATGAAGGTCACTCGGACAGGAGAGGATTGTTTTTAAGAAGTTGTTTAGAATGAAGAGAGAGAAACAGATAAGACTAGAGCCAGCTTCATAAAACAACTGATTAAAATTGTATTCTAACTTCTAACAAAACTGAGGAGTTCAGTCTGACATATTAATTCACTTTCACCATTTGATTCATCATATGAAGAAGTGACCATCATTTTGAAATAACATTGGATTTCCAACTTGAATTAAACAGTTTGAATTATCAAACATTGAATTCAATAATGCTTTGGTTATTCATTAACACAAAATAGAGGAATAAGAGAGTCTCTTATGACTTATTGTGTTTTGATTCAAAATAATGTAATAAAATAGTGTTAATGTCTTTTTACTGAGAGTATCAATGAAAAGGTGTCACTGGGACATATCAAAGAGACGAGGGTGTATTAAAGAACCCAGTCTGGTTCACTACACACATATATATACATATATACGTACATATATATACAGTATACATATATACATACATATACATACATACATACATACATATAATATATATATATATATATATATATATACATACATACATATATATATATACAGGAACCCCTCGAGTTACGTCAGGGATAGGGACCTACGTGTGTGACTTAGGTCGATTTTGTCGTACCTCGCGGACCAAAAACACATGCCTATCGTAGGTCCGCGTTTCTGACATAGGTCGCGGTTATACCGCTAACGGAGCGCCGCACACATATTTAATGGCATGAGACTGAACAAGCAGACATACTAAGGCCATAAACACGCACAGAACTGCACAACAAATAAAAAATATAATGTCTTACTTTGAGCCGGTGGCCCCGACTGCCAGGCGGACATTTGCGGCGAGCTCCCGGCCGCAGATGGATCCTCCGCGGCATGTCGGCTCGGTGTCTTCGCCTGTGTTAGCTGCTTTGTTAGCTGCTGTCGTTAGCATGTCGGGCGGCGTTGTGGCCGCCGATCGCGGGGCGATCCGCGGCTGCTCCTCCGGACCTGAGACGTCCACAGAGTTGACCGAGTGTTTCCAGCTCATTTATCCGTATGAGGCAACCCTGATCGGGCACACGGAGCCAGCTGACAGTAGCCTCCGGAGCTCCATTGACCGCAGTACAGTTGTAAAATGGCAACCGGAAGTGGCGAGCGGAAACCGGAAGTTGCGTAAATACGATTAATTTCTTATCAAAACGTAAAATTAATAATTATACTTTATTTATAAAGCCATTTAAAACAACCACAGCTGCAACAAAGTGCTATACACATGAAATTAATAACTTTTAAACACACAAAAAAAAAAAAAAAATTTTTTTTTTTTTTTTTTAATCATATTTTTATTAAATATGATAAAATCGTAAGTCTGAGTTGCCGTAGGTCGCAGGTGTCGTACCTCGAGGGTTTCCTGTATATATATATATATATATATATATATATATATATATATATATAT
>JBBPBX010077959.1:0-16742 GCA_038048925.1 Garcialebias charrua | reverse complement strand
CACACTGATAACGTTGCAGTCGTAGACATTATTAACAAAGGCCAATCCTACTCCCTAGTTATCATGCAGTTTATTTGCAGATTAACTCTAATCTCGGTCCAACACCAGTTCTTGTTCCAAGCAACCCACATACCCGGATCTCAGAACAACATTGCCGATGCTTTGTCTCATTTTTCTTTTCAGAAATTCCGAATCTTGGTTCCAGACTCCGATCTTCACCCTACTCCGGTTCCTCCTTATTCTTCAACAATCTTCAACTGACTCCTCAGCTACTTTACCTCCTCAACTCTTCCCAAGAATCCATCCTCAATAGCTTAGCTCCCCGTACCATGTCCGCTTATTTGTCAGGTTGGAACCGCTTTAAAGCATTCCATTCAGCTCATCATCTTCAATTTCCAATCCCTCGATGTTACAACCCTCTGTCTCTTCATTACCTACTCTCACTCCACCCTCAAAATCTGCACTTCTACTATCCAGACTTACCTGTCTGGCATAATTTTTTTCTTCAAGATCATAACGGGTTCGAGCTGTCCATCTATCTCTCACTGTCACATTCCCATGATCATTAAAGGTTGCAAAAAACAAGAACCTTCTAGCATTACCCAGCAACTACCTCTCACGGTAGATCTGCTTAGCAGATGTATCCTTACCTTGCTCTCAGGCTACTCATCCGCACCTGTAGAGCAGACTTTAGAGTCCATGTTTCTGTTAGCTTTTTTGGCTTTCTCCGTTGCTCAGAATTTGCCCCATCATCATCCAAGCATAATCCCGCCATCCATCCGTGCCTCCACGGCATTTCCTTCCTTAGCCACATAACCCTGATATTTACTCTAAGAAGGAGCAAAACCGACCAGTTAGCCATATCCTGTCCGATTTACATATTTAGTCTCAACTATTTTCTTAGCCCTTACGAGCCCATCTTTAATTACATTCAATCCAAGCTTTCTACAAATGCTTCGCCACACGACCCTCTTTTATTACAGAATCTGGAAGTCAAGCCACACGCCACTGGTTTGCCTGTCATTTCCGTCAAGTCCTGTTCAAGTCAGGTATCTCTCCCCATCATTACTCCGCTCATTCCTTCCAAATAGGAGCAGCCTCCTCCGCATCTAGTTGGGGTATGCTAGATCAGATCATTCAAGTTTTAGGTCGTTGGTCCTCTCAAGCATATTTGGCATACATCCGCAACAACCTCAGCGACTTTTTCCAAGCTCACACACGTCTTTGTTCTATTTAATCCAGCGTCTTTTGGGGTTCATCGTTCGGGCTCGGGAAAGAAAACAAGAGAAACGTTCCCGAAGGCCAAACCCCATGCAAGAGTCTTCTCATCCTAAGCCCTTCAGCTCTCTCCTCTGACAACCTCCTTCCACTCCACTCATCCCTTCAACCCTACTTCCCTCACCCCTTCATCCCTTCATCCCTACTTCCATCTTCCCTTCAATTACTCATCCCTACTTCCATATTCCCTTCATCTACTCATCCCTACTTCCCTCATCCCTTCATCCTCTCATCTATTCGACCCTACTACCCTCCTCTCCTACATTCCTTCATCCCTTCATCCCTTCATCCCTCCATCCCTATGTCCATCCTCTCCTCATTCCTCCATCCCCTTTCTTCCCTCATCCCTACAACCCCTCATCCCTTTCATCCCTCATCTTCTCATCATTAAAAACTTTAAACTTATATTTGTGGCATGGTCCTTGCTAATGAAATGGAGTTAATATGTTAACTTGGGTTCGGGAGCAGGGCCAAATCACACCTCCAGTTATCCCATGCAACCTATTTATACCTCGTTCACCCATGCATCTCATCTCAGTTTGTTACGTTCTGTCGACCCCAATTCTCTACTCTCCCTCCTTATATTTACGCTCTTCATTCATAACCTCGCTTTGCTTTCTCTCGCTCAGGTGTCCGTCTTTTGGGGTTCATCGTTCGGGCTCGGGAAAGAAAACAAGAGAAACGTTCCCGAATGCCAAACCCCACGCAAGAGTCTTCTCATCCCAAGCCTTTCAGCTCTCTCCTCGGACAACCTGATTACGCTCCACTGATCCCTTCATCCCCTCATCCCTACTTCCCTCACTCCTTCATCCCTACGTCCATCTTCCTTTCAATTACTCATCTCTACTTCCATATTCCCTTCATCTACTCATCTCTACTTCCCTCATCCATTCATCTTCTCATCTCTTCATCCCTACTCCCCTCCTCTCCTACATTCCTTCATCCCTTCATCCCCTCATCCTTCCAGCCTCACGTCCCATCCTCTCCTAATTCCTACATCCCCTTTCTTTCCTCATCCCTACAACCCCTCATCCCTTTCATCCCTCATCTCTCATCCTCTCATCATTAAAAACTTTAAACTTATATTTGTGGCGTGGCCCTTGCTAATGAATTATTGTTAAAGTGTTATTATTTAGCACATTTAGTATGTTATAGTACAGTGTGACGTGTGAAATATCTGCCTGCCTCATTCAATAAACAGCTATATTAGAACTGGATCAGACTGTGTCTCTTCCAACACAGATGCAACTACATTCAGGTGTAGATTAATTAAATATGAGACTCTGAATATATTCCATCAGTCGTAATTCAGAAAGGCGGCCTGTCCGCCGCCATTGTTGTTGATAGAAATATTGTCTGTCCGTACATGCTTGAGTGCGCATGTGGCTCAAAAAAGGCTCAGCGGGAGATGTTTGTGTTATCAACGGGGGGTCAGCAAAAGACCTCCACTCTGGAGGGTGGATTCCGAAACCTTCTGATTCAAAGAGGGGGGGCCAGTGGTGTCGTGTAAACGTTCAGCAGAACCGTAGAGAGAAAGGTACGGATTCACTCAAAATATGCGCCATGTAAACGACCCCTAAGCCTATAGCAGCATATCTAAGGGATAGCTCAGGAAACCCAAACCAACCCTAAATCTAGGATTTATCCATCCAACCATCCATTGTCTTCCGCTTATCTGGGGTCGGGTCGTGGGGGTAGCAGCCTAAGTAAGGAAGCCCAGACTTCCCTCTCCACAGCCACTTGGAACAGCTCCTCCGGGGGAATCCCAAGGCGTTCCCAGGCCAGCCGAGAAACATAGTCCCTCCAGCGTATCCTGGGTCTTCCTCTGGGTCTCCTCCCGGTGGGACATGCCCGGAACACCTCACCAGGGAGGCGTCCAGGAGGCATCCTAACCAGATGCCCGAGCCACCTCAACTGGCTCCTCTCGATGTGGAGAAGCAGCGGCTCTACTCCGAGTCCCTCCCGGATGACTGAGCTTCTCACCCTATCTCTAAGGGAGAGTCCAGACACCCTGCGGAGAAAACTCATTTCAGCCGCTTGTATCCGAGATCTCGTTCTTTCGGTCACAACCCAAAGCTCATGACCATAGATGAGGGTGGGAACGTAGATCGATCGGTAAATTGAGAGCTTTGCCTTTTGACTCAGCTCTCTCTTCACCACGACAGACCGGTACAGCGCCCGCTTCACTGCGGACGCTGCACCTATCCGCCTATCGATCTCACGCTCCAGTTTTCCCTCATTCGTGAACAAGACCCCGAGATACTTAAACTCCTCCACTTGGGGCAGGACCTCCTCCCCGACCCGGAGAGGGCATGCTACCCTTTTCCGGCTCAAGACCATGGCCTCGGATTTGGAGGAACTGATCCTCATCCCGGCCGCATCACACTCGGCTGCAAACCGCTCCAGTGAAAGCTGTAGATCACGACCTGATGAAGCCAATAGGACCACATCATCTGCAAAAAACAGAGAAGTGATTCTAAGGTCACCAAAATGGATCCCCTCAACACCTTGGCTGCGCCTAGAAATTCTGTCCATAAAAGTTATGAACAGAATCAGTGACAAAGGGCAACCTTGGCGGAGTCCAACTCTCACTGGAAACAAGCCTGACTTATTGCCGGCAATGCAGACCAAGGTCTGACATCGGTCGTACAGGGACCTAACAGCCCATATCAAAGGGCCTGGTACCCCATACTCCAGGAGTACCCCCCACAGGCTGCATAGCTGCAGAAAGAAAAGCTATACAGAGAGTGGTGAAGGTTGCACAGAAGTCTGTAGGAGTCAGTCTCCCCACCATCACAGACATCTACACCTCCAGATGCAGGAAGAGAGCCACCTGCATCATGTAACGCTTATTAAGGCTAGGCGCCTGACCACAGCCAGATATATTAATAGGCAGTCAGATAAGGTTCAGCTGAGGAGCCTGTTGTGTGAATAAAAACACCATCAGACAGAAAGTAAGTTTAAGATTTTGTATTGCATATGCTTAGAAATGGAATTTATAAAAATAATAGTTGTAATGATAATTTTCTTTCAGTATAACCAAAATAGACAAAATACACATAACAAAACAGACAATGATTTCAACCAAGAGACAAAATACACACAACAAAACAGACCCTGATTACCGTACACCCAAGAGTTCTTTTTTTTTCCTATTTTAAATCAGTCCTTGATTCCGGATGAAGGAATTAATTGCTTGATTAATGGTCCATCAATCAATAATCCAGTTTACAGTTCATGATCCAGGGTAAATGTGTCCAGGAAAAACAATAATTTGGTGCAATTAAGTCCTACCGCACAGCTGCGGGATCCTGTAGCTCGCCATCCTGGGTAGGAACAGGGGGTGAAAAAAAACTGACCTAAACAAGGTCATAAATAAAACAAAAATTAGCATAACTATATACACAGGACTAGTTAAACATTTACAAAAAACAAATAAAATAATTCCAGCAAGTATTTTTCAAGAATCATTCAAATGAACTTCAACTCAAAGATCACATCAACATTACAGATCAAACCAAAGTTTCAGATCAAATTAAAGTTACATATCTAATTAATGTTACAGATCAAGTTTTAAAGTTTCATATCCAATTAATGTTACAGATCAAATTTTACAGTGCACTTCCAAGTGTTATCCATATTTAATCAATAAGAGTCAATTTAAGCTTAATTTACGTCAGTGTTATCTCAATAAACAAATAGTAATTTCTTTTGTTGCGCAACTCAAAAGAAATTAACCAATTCCAGATTTCTATAGGCCGTCAATAAATTTAATGAAAAGTAACTACAGTTATCCTTAAAGGATGAAATTATAAAAATCAAAGGCTCTATTTAATACTTTACTTATATATCTTCTATTCGGCCACAAACTTAACAAAAAAAGAATGATCTTTCGATCACTAAGACCACTTTTAATCTTAAATACATGGATGGAGTGGGCGTGTCGCCACCGTATTTTTATTTCATAAAACAGGACCCAAATACGTAAGACAAACGACTCACCGTCGAGTGGTTGTACAAAACACTTAATAAAATCCTCCGGTCGTGTTATTATGGCTTGTTACAGCGGGTTTCTCCCATGAGTTATGAAAATGCCGAGCTCAAGCAGCTAGCCACAGCGTTAGCAGCACAATTATGACGGAACACCCGAGCTCACCTCTGACCCGGAATTTAAAGCGTGCCGTCAATTTGTCCCTTTCAAAATAAAATGTAGGTTAATTATTTTGTGCAGGTTACACTCTCCCCTCCTGATCCCATGTACGTCCTCGTACATGTACCAGGCTGGCAGCAAACTGGTGGCTGACTGGGGAATGGAGCGATCAACTGTTCTTCTTCGTCTTCTTGGAGGGCGAAGGAGAAAGCAGAACTTAACCCATGTAACAAGGTCTGGATGCTTTTCAAAAATGGTTTGCCAGGTCCAGTATACTGTAGCCGATCAGGTGGATTTCTTGTGCGGCTAGAACGTCTCATGGGTTGGTCTTCAGTATCCAGCGATACTGTCTCCAATGGTGAGTGAGGTTCTTCAGCATAGCTGGGAATGTCTGGCACGTCTGCATTGTCATACTCTGGAGCATCAGGATCTGGAAAAAGACTTCCTTCAACTTTGGAGAACTCTGCAGGATTGATTTGTTCAAGGTCAATTTCAGGTTCCTCACTGCCCATTGCTAGTCGTTCCTCTTTAACAGATGTGGGTTCATCACCCTTTTCCTCGGTAACAGATACTGGAAGTTGTGGGACAGACGGATCAGTGCTTTGGACAGACTGCTCGGCAGGAGGTAGGTCAACGTCAATCGTTAATTTTACAGGTTCGAAAGATGATGGAATGTGCAGAGGTGGATTGATTAGTTCATCCTCTGATGGATCATCATCATCAGCAGATACTGGAGAGGACACAGGAGATTTCTTTTTGTCTCTGGCAGGTATTCCTTTCTCAGGAACAGGCAAGTACCCACATGGCAATAAAAGGTCTCGATGCAGGGTTCTTAGTGGTTTGTTCTGGCCTTCTGGTCTGACTGTGTATACAGGAAGATTGCCGGCTTTCTTCACAACAATATATACAGACGACTCCCACTTATCTGCGAGTTTGTGTTTGCCTCTTATTCGCACGTTCCTCACCAAAACTCTGTCTCCAATGTCCAGTTCTGATGCAGTAACTTTCCGGTCGAATCGGGTCTTGTTACGTTGCATCACCTTAGCCGAGTTCCTACTGGCCAGTTTGTAACTTTCCTCCAGTTGGGACTTTAACTTCTGCACATATTGTGTGTGGGAGGTAAATCCATCCTTACTTAATGGCAGTCCAAAGGCTAAGTCCACTGGTAGGCGAGGTTGGCGTCCGAACATCAGCTCATATGGTGAATATCCTGTAACATCATTTTTCGTGCAGTTGTAGGCATGCACTAGCGGTTTTACAAAGTCTTTCCAATGAGTTTTTTCCTTTTCAGTTAACGTTCCCAGCATGTCCAGCAGTGTTCGATTAAAGCGTTCAACAGGATTTCCTCTTGGATGGTATGGAGTGGTTCTTATTTTGTGGATGTTGGTCATTTTGCAGAGCTCTTGAACGATTTGTGATTCAAAATCCGAACCCTGATCACTGTGCAACTTTTCCGGGATGCCATAATGCAAAAGGAAATTGTCCCACAAACACTTGGCAACAGTGATAGCTTTTTGGTTTGGAGTTGGTATGGCAATGGCATACTTTGTGAAGTGGTCTGTTATGACAAGAATGTCTTTGACTCTGCGATCCGGTTCTACAGAGAGGAAATCCATACATACCAACTCTAAAGGATGAGTGGTTTGGATGTTGACCAAAGGTGCAGCTCGCTCAGGCAATGATTTGCGTCTCACACACCTTTCACAGGTTCTGACTTTGTTAACAACATCGATGTACATTCTGGGCCAGTAAAAACGGGAACGAACTAAGTCGAGAGTTCTTTCAATTCCCATGTGGCCCATTTGGTTATGCAGTTGGTGAAGCACATCAGCTCGATACTCCTCGGGTAATACGAGTTGGTATCTTGGTTCACTTCCCACTTGTCTCCTCCTAACGAGAAGGTTGTTTTGGAGCTCCATTTTGTTTACTTCTCGGAGTAGAAGGGACAGTTCAGGAAGTTCTTCCCTCACCGATGGTGATGGTGACTCTCCTCGTTCCAGCTGAGCTATGACATGGCGGATAACAGGGTCGTCACGCTGTTTGGCCGCAATGTCATCCGCTGAGAACCCAGGAAGTAAAAGGGAGCTGAACTGTTCATCATCAGTGAAACTGTCAGGTAGACTATTTACATAGGTGGACAAAGACAACACTAGAGCATTGTCATGCTGTATATCTGAGCTGTATATCAGGTGACGAGCACAAACTGCTTCGATGGTGTATGGATCAATGGAAACATAATCTGGTTCATTGAGGTGTTGCTGGGCAAATTTCAGAACTCGTTCATGTTCCTTCCGGGAGGTAGGATCATCAGACAGCTCACCCTGAGGTCGACGAGACAATCCATCAGCATCCATGTTCTGCTTTCCAGCTCTGTAAATGATCTTGAATGTGAAGGTAGACAAAGCTGAAAGCCACCTGTAACTGGTAGCGTCGAGTTTTGCTGAAGATAACAGGTAAGTTAGTGGATTGCTGTCTGTGACCACTGTGAACTGAGCACCATAAAGATAGTCATTAAATTTCTCTGTCACTGCCCATTTCAGAGCGAGAAACTCCAATTTATGAGCAGGATACCTGGACTCACTCCGCGAGAGGCCTCTGCTGGCATATGCCACAACTCTGTTCTTTCCATCCTGCTCTTGATACAACACCGCTCCAAGACCAGTGGAACTGGCATCGGTGTGGAGTGTGTAAGGCTTTTGTGGATCAGCAAATGCCAGTACAGGAGCAGAAGTTAGTTTTTCAATGATGGTTTCAAAGGCCTGCTGGCACACGGATGTCCACCTTCCTCCAAAAGGTGATTTGGGGTTCAGGTAATTCTCTGGTTTTACAGTTGGTCTCAATTTCTTCTGGGATGGCGGATAACCAGCAGTCAGGTCGTGCAGTGGCTTGACTATTGCTGAATAACCTTGGACAAAACGACGGTAGTATCCAGAGAAACCGAGAAAAGATCTCAACTCTTTCAGGTTCTTGGGCACTGGCCAAGAAGTAAGTGTTTTGATCTTATCGGGATCCGTCTCAACACCATTCTGGGACACTACATGCCCCAGATATTTCACAGATGTTTGGAAAAACACACATTTCTCGACTGACAACTTCAACCCAAAGTCCTTAAGTTTGTTGAGAACTTTCATCAGGCGTTTTTCATGTTCCTCCAAGGTAGGTGCAAAAATTATCAAATCGTCGATGAAAACCAAGACTTCTTTTAGATTTAATTCTCCCATGCATCTTTCCATCAACCGTTGGAATGTGCTTGGGGCGTTAGTGACCCCTTGTGGCATGCGATTGAATTCCCAAAACCCCAATGGACAGACAAAGGCAGTTTTGGATTTATCATTTTCCTCCATCTCAATCTGGTAATATCCTGACTTGAGGTCTAACACAGTGAACCATTTTGATCCAGAAAGGGCAGAAAATGTGTCTTCAAGCTTGGGGAGAGCATAGGCGTCCCTTATAGTTTGGAGATTTAACTTTCTGTAATCAATACAGAGGCGTACACCGCCGTTCTTTTTGCGTACAACCACAATTGGAGAGGCAAATGGTGAGTCGGACTCACGTATGACTCCTGAATCAAAAAGTTCTTGTAAGTGCTTTCTTACAGCGTCAACATCCTGAGGGTGGATTGGTCTTGGCCTTTGTTTGAAGGGAGTGGGATCAGACAACTTGATTTGATGTTTAACTTTGTCTGTCCGGCCAAAGTCCAGGTCGTGCTTTGCAAACACCTCAGGAATACTGTTGAGGTTTTGGATGATTTGTTGTTTCCATTCTGGGGATAAAGGTGAGTCTCCAAAATTGTATTGTAGTTGAGAAGGTTGTAGCGACTCTGTAGACTGGGTTGAATTCTGGACTTTTTGATCTTTTGAGATCAAACTCTGGAAAGTGCTGAGTTCTGCTATAACTGCTCGCGCTGGAATATGGATCTCATGGTCAGACTCATTGCTTACAACAACTGGCAATTGACAAGGTCGGTGTTGAGGCAAGTCAATGAGGCAGGTTTTTACCATGAGCCCACCAGGGAGAGTATAGGACCTCGGGTGTTCAAGGAGGACTTGTTTTTCATCTTGCCAAAATCTTGCAGCTAAGCACCCTTCCACAACTGTGGTTTGGCCAGCAGTGATGACTTGAGGCTGATTTGACTGCAGAGTGACAGTTGCAGTATAGTCCTCCAAACTCTGAGCATAGCGGTTCTGGAGGATCTTGTACACGGCTATGTAACCAGAGGTTGTAGGTTGAAATGACTGGTCATGATGCGTATCAAAATGGGTGCTGTAAGCAACATCCAAGGCATTGGTGCCAATGAGAATCAAATGTTGAGATGGTTTAACATCAGGCACAATGAGAGCAAGTGTGTCAACTTCCACAGGAAACCCAAACAATTCAGGCGGGAAGGTCATGTTGATCTCTATATTTCCCAGGTAAGGCACTCTTTGTCCATTTGCTCCTTCTATTTCCAACAGGTTGTTTATTGGTTTTATTTCATGATCCCTGAGGTAAGTATTGTAGAAGGAGTAAGGGATAGTAGTAACCTGTGAGCCGGAATCAAGGAGGCAGTTGAACTGATCTTTTATTTGAACTTGACCTGTGCTCTTTGTGCCAACAAGACCTTGTGGCAGTGTCATTGTCTTGTGTTCTTTGGGACCGTTCATATACACAGCTTCTGTGTGTCCCACTACAGAAGCTGTTTCTAGTTGAATGATTTTGAATTTTTTTTCATCCCATTCTTGCTGCTTTTGATGTAACAGTTTCTTTTTCTGCTCAACTAGACTGGGGTTTGCTTTATTTGTGCAAGAGGAGGAAAGATGTCCATCTTCTCCACAATTAAAACAGTACCAGGGCTTGGTTTTTAACTGAGGTGAAGAAGAGTAAGATTTGTTCTGTCTTGATAGGGACTTGAATTCAGCTGGACTCTTCCTGGACAGAAGTTGAGACATTTGCTGCTGTAATTTCTGGAGTTGTTTTTTCATTTATTTCAGCTCTTCATTGGATGCAGAATGTTCATAAGGACAGGCACCTTGGGACTGGATGTGAACTTTCTGTTTTGACGCTCCAATGTGTTTTTTCATCAGTGATTCTTTAGCATATTGTCTGTCTTCTTCTGTCCTCAGTAGCAACAAAAACTCAGAAAAGGATGGTGGGTTATCCTTCTTTTGTTCAAGCTGCAACTTGGTTATGACAGTGTTGTCCCAACAACCACGACAAAACTGGTTCAGTAGATGTTTATTATTGTCAGCAGGTGAGATCCCTCCTTGCTTCACAACAGTATTAAGAGTGAGCAGAAGTCTTTGAAGGTAAGTTGACGGTCTTTCTCCTGGATTCTGCAGAATGTTTAAGTATTGCGCATACAATTCTTCACCAACCTGCACTGTTCCAAAGGCAGAATCCAATATATTTAGCAAAACTGTTGGTGTTGTGTTGGGGCCCAAACCTTTGACCAAGTCAGCTGCAGGGGATGAGAGACTCTCTGTGATTCGTCTGGTGACGTGCAGTGCTGAAAGGCTGGGGTCAGCAAGCAGAGATTCAATCTGAGAACGCCAAGATTCAAAATCAGCTTCATTGCTTGGCTTAGGAAGCCTTCCTGAAAAAGTACATAGACGAAGTGGGGTTGGACCAGTCAAATCAGTATTTCGGACCACATGCTCAACAACAACCTGTTGTATTTGAGGTGGATTGAGATCATTGACGGACAGTGGCAGCCTTGGAGCGGGTCCAGTTGGCCTACGACGGGGTCGTACTCCTTGGTCCTCTTTTGCCTTTTCTCCATCCTCCTCCTCCTCCTCCTCGTCTTCATAGTCGTCATCATCATTATCACCAAAGTGCTCATCTGCTCCTGCTACATGCAGATGTTGGCCTATCTGGCTCATTACTGTCTTCAGTACATCTTCAAAACGATGGCCACTTTTATCAGCTATTTTCTTAAGTTCAGCAATGTAGTTGGGCTGAGGGCTGCTGCTACTGCTGTCCGGCTGCGTACTCGAGTGCCAAGGCAGTAACACGGAACACACGGTCAGTGTTAATTTTAGAGGAATAGGTGTAAGGTAGAAGCGGTTGTAACGCAGAAAAAGCAGTTACATCCGCAAACTCAACAATCAGATTTTTAAAAAAACTGCTTGAGGAATCAGTTATATACAAAGTACGATTAATTTCACCATAGCTACCCAAGCAATCAAGTATTTCTCCATCAGTCTCGGTTCTAGTAGCACCTGTAATCATCACTGACTGTGATATATTTATACCAGATTTAACAACACAATCCATCTTTACTTATTTTTACTTCCCCAAGACTGAAATAAATGTTCAAAAGTGTAAATAAGTAACCAAAAAAAATATTCACACCCACAGGCTCCTGGCTAGCTCGCCACGTGTAACGCTTATTAAGGCTAGGCGCCTGACCACGGCCAGATATATTAATAGGCAGTCAGATAAGGTTCAGCTGAGGAGCCTGTTGTGTGAATAAAAACACCATCAGACAGAAAGTAAGTTTAAGATTTTGTATTGCATATGCTTAGAAATGGAATTTATAAAAATAATAGTTGTAATGATAATTTTCTTTCAGTATAACCAAAATAGACAAAATACACATAACAAAACAGACAATGATTTCAACCAAGAGACAAAATACACACAACAAAACAGACCCTGATTACCGTACACCCAAGAGTTCTTTTTTTTTCCCTATTTTAAATCAGTCCTTGATTCCGGATGAAGGAATTAATTGCTTGATTAATGGTCCATCAATCAATAATCCAGTTTACAGTTCATGATCCAGGGTAAATGTGTCCAGGAAAAACAATAATTTGGTGCAATTAAGTCCTACCGCACAGCTGCGGGATCCTGTAGCTCGCCATCCTGGGTAGGAACAGGGGGTGAAAAAAAAACTGACCTAAACAAGGTCATAAATAAAACAAAAATTAGCATAACTATATACACAGGACTAGTTAAACATTTACAAAAAACAAATAAAATAATTCCAGCAAGTATTTTTCAAGAATCATTCAAATGAACTTCAACTCAAAGATCACATCAACATTACAGATCAAACCAAAGTTTCAGATCAAATTAAAGTTACATATCTAATTAATGTTACAGATCAAGTTTTAAAGTTTCATATCCAATTAATGTTACAGATCAAATTTTAAAGTGCACTTCCAAGTCTTATCCATATTTAATCAATAAGAGTCAATTTAAGCTTAATTTACGTCAGTGTTATCTCAATAAACAAATAGTAATTTCTTTTGTTGCGCAACTCAAAAGAAATTAACCAATTCCAGATTTCTATAGGCTGTCAATAAATTTAACGAAAAGTAACTACAGTTACCCTTAAAGGATGAAATTATAAAAATCAAAGGCTCTATTTAATACTTACTAATATATCTTCTATTCGGCCACAAACTTAACCAAAAAAGAATGATCTTTCGATCACTAAGACCACTTTTAATCTTAAATACATGAATGGAGTGGGCGTGTCGCCACCGTATTTCTATTTCATAAAAAAGGACCCAAATACGTAAGACAAACGACTCACCGTCGAGTGGTTGATACAAAACACTTAATAAAATCCTCCGGTCGTGTTATTATGGCTTGTTACAGCAGGTTTCTCCCATGAGTTATGAAAACGCCGAGCTCAAGCAGCTAGCCACAGCGTTTAGCAGCACAAATATGACGGAACACCCGAGCTCACCTCTGACCCGGAATTTAAAGCGTGCCGTCAATGTGTCCCTTTCAAAATAAAATACAGGTTAATTATTTTGTGCAGGTTACACTACTGGTGGGACTACTCTGACTGACGAAGCCCTCTGGAGTGAGGGTGAAACGTTTCTACTAAAAAGAAACTGTCCAGATGAACTGATTGAGAATGAGCGGATTTGATACCTGGACTATTGAGAATGAACTTTCTTGTCTTGAACCACTTTGGACATGTCTGCCTGCCTGGGAGGAGTCGACGAGGGACAGGACAGCCCCCAGAAACCATCTTGGCTACAGCAAACTGGTTGGTCCACTTAAGTTGTTTACTTGGTGGGGTAACTTCAGTGTGCTTGGGACTACTCTGACTGACGAAGCCCTCTGGAGTGAGGGTGAAACGTTTCTACTAAAAAGAAACTGTCCAGATGAACTGATTAAGAATGAGCGGATTTGATACCTGGACTATTGAGAATGAACTTTCTTATTATTACTTACTGTTTTTGCATAACGTGTAGTCCCAAAAACAAGGTACTATAAGAAAGTGGAGCGGTCCACCCCCTTCTTTTTTTTACTAGTGGTATGTCCCTACCTCACAACCCCTTCCGGATTTCATCATTTGCTGCTGTTTGCAACGTGCGTCTGACTGAACCCTGGAATTTAACGCTACTCTGAGCACCTCTGCAGTAAGTTTGGTGATATTAATTTAATTTTATCTATGTTTATTTAAAAATACCTACATTGTTTTGTATGTATGTCGCCGTTTGATATGTCAACTAAACTAACATAAAAATTCATCAATATTGGTGTGGCATTACTTCCTTAGCTAAGAGCATGAAACTGATTAACCATGATAAGTTAGACAACGCCACCCTGGGAGTTTCACCCAGAGATTATTAGCCTTATGTTTGTAACACCCCGCAGGTTTGCTTTGCACAAATTTAAACATCCGGGACAACTTCTATATAACTTAACACAATTTATTAACAACAGGTAAACAAACACATTCTAAACATCCTTTACATTCAATGTTCAGTAAATTATTCACCAAAATGGGGCTGCTATGCCAACACCACTTCTAAATAAACAAACCCAAAAACCCTTTAAAGGGGACCACATATTGCTTTTTAAAATTTTTATGGTATTTCTTTGGGGTTAAAAAACAGTGTTCATTCAATTTAATACACAAAATAATTCTTAGATAATCAATTATACCCTTTTTAATTCTGCCATTTTTAACTTTCGTTTTGAACGACCGGTTTATGATGAGGAGGTCTTGTGGCACGCCCTTCAAAGATCTGCTCACATTAACTCCGCCCTCCAAAGGCAGACGAGGAAGTCTGAACTCACTGCACGTTTCTTTTGCCTCCTTCTGACTCTCCCTCCTTCTGCCTGTGGCGCAGCTGTAGGGGAGCAAAGCACACACACACACAAGCACAGCAGCACAGCGGGGGCTTTTTTATCTGTGTCCCTCCGAGGAGCACGTGCGGGCCGGCACACATACACACACACACACACTCACAGCGGGCTTTCTTTTTATCAACACTACCTGACGCTCTGATGGAATTAAATAGGAGCTCCAAGTGATCTTGGCTCAGGCTGAACCTGTATGTGAGGACACACACACACGCGCACACACGGGTTTGGTTGCGTTAAGTAGTCTGTCCTGCTAATGACACATAAACCAACACACACACACACACACAGAAACATGCGCATCTGTTCCCATCTGAAAACTATCAATTTTAAATCCATTATCTGCGCCACGAGGGTCAGAGAGTTAGCTGGCTAGACTCTGTGACATTTTTAGCCATGAAATCAGGAAAAACAACCGTCAACTCTTTTATACTGGAGTGGGTTGAGCCGCACCAGGGGTTGCTAGGTGAGGGGGCTGGACTCAGGTTCGAGGTGGGTTGTCCTCGCGCCTGTGACGTAACAGGCGCGATGATTTCAAAACGAAACCTATCTTATCACAGTTAAATAAATCTACTTAGAGTAAATAAACCACTGGGTGCATTTTTTTGGCCTTAGGACTGTTTTTTTATGGAGTAAATACCCAAAGTTGAGTAAAAAAAACATTAAAAAGTGAATTTTGAATATGTGGTCCCCTTTAAACCCCAAAGATACTGAACTACTCGACACAAAACAATTACCCACATATACATAAACATTTACAATAAATATATACAGTTCACCATTCGACCGGGGTACACTCGCGTCACATTCCAGCGACAAGCAGCTGGCTGCACTGACGTCACACTCCACGCGCCGCTGTAAGGACAGCTGACGACACCACGGTCAGGGAAACAGCTGACGACACCACGGTCCGTGTTTCAATCACTCGTACAGAGCTTCCCCCAAACGGAGCCGCCAGGAACCCAGAGCGGACCCCGGAAGACAAAGCAGCAGTCTCCGGAAACAGAGCAGCAGTGGTCCCGATGTAGGTGGAGGGGACCTAAAGAAAGTTAATTAATAACTACTCTTCATATAGCTGCCACAAATAGAGCTTACAAGGCCAATAGTTTCCTTACCTGCCGGCTTCACAACCACGTACACACACACACCCTCACAGCATGAGGGGGCGGAGAAGCGCAGCGCCGCGGCCGTTTTACCTATAACAACACCTCCATTTAGGGTTTCTGTTCGATATTGCTCTAGTGCAGAGAGAGACAACACCTACCCCGTAAAGGAATCAACACCGGCCCGCACCACACTCAGCGATGGGTTGCCTTGCACGGCCAACACCCACGGCCACCAGCCATTCAGCAGGAGCACGAAGACGACCTGTCCGACTGAATGCGGCAGCTAGTTATACACCACGCCCACCGCCAACCAGCCCTACGCACCTGAGATTTATTTAGGTAATTATTCGCCTTCCTATACCACCACATTCTACCCCCTCCTCTTGTATCGGCGACCCGACGATCAATTAAAAACTGATCCCAGCTCCAAAACAAGCTGATACAGGGCTCCTGAAAGGAGGTCTCTTGCCTATCTTGGGAGATGGTGCACGTTAGAATGCTGTCCCGCATTGGCACGTTTAGAGCGCCGTAGAACCATTGGGTCAGCACAGCCGGCAGGGGGAACAAGCACAGCTTCAGAATGTCCGGTAGGTACCACTGGTCCAGATGGTGCCCCCGGCTCTCGGGACACAGCCCCAGGTTGTGTGTCACTCGGGGGAAAGGCAGAAGCAACCACCAGGGGCTGCTGTTCGCAAACAAACAGATCATAATCAACAGGCTCATCATCCTCAGACAAACCCACTTCTACAGGAGGCAATTCAGAGAGAGGAATGGAATCAGGAGGAGCAACACCAACCACAGGTTTTAACATGGTGCGATGCACCTGTCTTGTTTTAGACAGGTCATCCATGGGGGCAATGGTGTAAACAGAGCCACCTGCTTTTGGTGCCCTCAATACTCTATATTTATCGGATCTCCACCGATCCCTGGTTTTATGAGGCCCCCTAGCCGTAAAGTCACGCAAAAACACCAACTGCCCTTCCTCTAAGGGCAGAGGTTTTACATGATCGTCCTGGGCATGCCTTCGGCGATCTGCAGCTTGTCTCAGATGTGCTTTAGCCCCCTCAAAGGCTACCTGCAGACGAGCTTGATGCTCCTGAACCCACTCATGAACCGAA
>JBBPBX010077957.1:0-16744 GCA_038048925.1 Garcialebias charrua | reverse complement strand
GAACGTACATTCCTTCACAGTAGATACAGTGAATAAATGTTCCAGCTACGGCCTTAGCTTTTGTCTTTCTCTTCACTTTCAAGGGCCCTTGTCCACCTTGTAAAACTGCATTGTTATGCTTGTGATTTCCCCTGTTCCTCAATTTTTCTAATAAAACTTTGCGCTCTTTAGAATCCTTGTGAAGGGAAAACACTTGGATAATTTCAGGATGCGTCTGGTGTGTTTGCAAATGGCGTGAAATTTTAGTTTGTGGCTTACCACAAACATAACAGAAGTTTTGTAGACATGTAATCTGCTTTGAGGATTCCTGTTTGAGAAGCTCATCTTTTCTGTCTGGTTTATCCTTTGAGTATGTGGTAGAAGTGGCTTGGCCTGATGTTTTAAATGCGCTTTCTCCAATATTACTTGTGTCAGGAGGAAAGCAACATTTTGACGTGCTGGGAAAAACAGGGAAACTTGTGTCTGACATATTAGGATCAGATATTGCTGCTTTTTCCAGAATCTGTCCAACTTTGGACTGGCTACACTGAAGGGGGACACAGGGACATCTGGACAAGTCTCCAGTCCATCACAGGGACACATTTACAAGTCTCCAGTCCATCACAGGGACACATTTACAAGTCTCCAGTCCATCACAGGGACATCCTGGACAGGTCTCCAGTCCATCACAGGGACACGTGGACAAGTCTCCAGTCCATCACAGGGATACCTGGACAGGTCTCCAGTCCATCACAGGTACACAGGGACAAGTCTCCAGTCCATCACAAGGACACATGGACAAGTCTCCAGTCCATCACAGGGACACGTGGACAAGTCTCCAGTCCATCACAGGGACACGTGGACAAGTCTCAAGTCCATCACAGGGACATGTGGACAAGTCTCCAGTCCATCACAGGGACACCTGGACAGGTCTCCAGTCCATCACAGGGACACATTTACAAGTAATAATAATAATAATAATAATAATAATAATAATAATAATAATAGCTGACAAGTTATAACAATAACAAGTCTCCAGTCCATCACAGGGACACATTTACAAGTCTCCAGTCCATCACAGGGACATCCTGGACAGGTCTCCAGTCCATCACAGGGACACGTGGACAAGTCTCCAGTCCATCACAGGGATACCTGGACAGGTCTCCAGTCCATCACAGGTACACAGGGACAAGTCTCCAGTCCATCACAAGGACACATGGACAAGTCTCCAGTCCATCATAGTGATACATTTACAAGCAATATAATAATAATAATAATTTTAAAAAAAAAATAATAAAAAAAATAAATAAAATAAATAAATAAATAATAATAACAATAATTGATTCTAAGGCCACCGTTTTGGTGGCCTTAGAATCGCTTCTCTGTTTTTTGCAGATGATGTGGTCCTATTGGCTTCATCAGCTTGTGATCTACAGCTTTCACTGGAGCGGTTTGCAGCTGAATGCGATGCGGCCGGGATGAGGATCAGTTCCTCCAAATCCGAGGCCATGGTCTTGAGCCGGAAAAGGGTAGCGTGCCCTCTCCGGGTCGGGGAGGAGGTCCTGCCCCAAGTGGAGGAGTTTAAGTATCTCGGGATCTTGTTCACGAATGAGGGAAAACTGGAGCGTGAGATCGATAGGCGGATAGGTGCAGCGTCCGCAGTGAAGCGGGCGCTGTACCGGTCTGTCGTGGTGAAGAGAGAGCTGAGTCAAAAGGCAAAGCTCTCAATTTACCGATCGATCTACGTTCCCACCCTCATCTATGGTCATGAGCTTTGGGTTATGACCGAAAGAACAAGATCTCGGATACAAGCGGCTGAAATGAGTTTTCTCCGCAGGGTGGCTGGACTCTCCCTTAGAGATAGGGTGAGAAGCTCAGTCATCCGGGAGGGACTCGGAGTAGAGCCGCTGCTTCTCCACATCGAGAGGAGCCAGTTGAGGTGGCTCGGGCATCTGGTTAGGATGCCTCCTGGACGCCTCCCTGGTGAGGTGTTCCGGGCATGTCCCACCGGGAGGAGACCCAGAGGAAGACCCAGGATACGCTGGAGGGACTATGTTTCTCGGCTGGCCTGGGAACGCCTTGGGATTCCCCCAGAGGAGCTGCTCCAAGTGGCTGGGGAGAGGGAAGTCTGGGCCTCCCTACTTAGGCTGCTACCCCCGCGACCCGACCCCGGATAAGCGGAAGAAAATGGATGGATGGATGGAATAATAATAATAATAATAATAATAATAATAATAATAATAATAATAATAATAATAATAATAATAATAATAATAACTGACAACTTATAATAATAACAAGTCTCCAGTCCATCACAGGGACACATTTACAAGTCTCCAGTCCATCACAGGGACACATTTACAAGTCTCCAGTCCATCACAGGGACACATTTACAAGTCACCAGTCCATCACAGGGACACGTGGACAAGTCTCCAGTCCATCACAGGGACACATTTACAAGTCACCAGTCCATCACAGGGACACGTGGACAAGTCTCCAGTCCATCACAGGGACACCTGGACAAGTCTCCAGTCCATCACAGGGACACGTGGACAAGTCTCCAGTCCATCACAGGGACACATTTACAAGTCACCAGTCCATCACAGGGACACGTGGACAAGTCTCCAGTCCATCACAGGGACACCTGGACAAGTCTCCAGTCCATCACAGGGACACGTGGACAAGTCTCCAGTCCATCACAGGGACACATTTACAAGTCTCCAGTCCATCACAGGACACATTGGACAAGTCTCCAGTCCATCACAGGGACACGTGGACAAGTCTCCAGTCCATCACAGGGACACATGTACAAGTCTCCAGTCTATCACAGGGACACATTGACAAGTCTCCAGTCCATCACAGGGACACATTTACAAGTCTCCAGTCCATCACAGGGACACATTTACAAGTCTCCAGTCCATCACAGGGACACATTTACAAGTCTCCAGTCCATCACAGGGACACGTGGACAAGTCTCCAGTCCATCACAGGGACACGTGGACAAGTCTCCAGTCCATCACAGGGACATGTGGACAAGTCTCCAGTCCATCACAGGGACACATTTACAAGTCTCCAGTCCATCACAGGGACACCTGGACAAGTCTCCAGTCCATCACAGGGACACGTGGACATGTCTCCAGTCCATCACAGGGACACATTTACAAGTCACCAGTCCATCACAGGGACACGTGGACAAGTCTCCAGTCCATCACAGGGACACCTGGACAAGTCTCCAGTCTATCACAGGGACACGTGGACAAGTCACCAGTCCATCACCTGGACACCTGCACAAGTCTCCAGTCCATCACAGGGAAACATGGACAAGTCTCCAGTCCATCACATCACAAAAATTAAGAAACATTACACGATTGTTTGGTTTATCATATTTATGGCTATTCTGTAAATAGTAAAAATAGAAAAATGACATTCTTTAAAGGAGTACTTTTTCAGTGTCAACTATCCTTCCTCGATGCACTTGCACATACCTTTATTTTGCTCTTACAGAATGTTTTGTTAGCAACTGAAACCTCTGTTGGAGGTGGTGCCTCAAAATCTTGCACATCAGAAGACATTCCATGTAATCTCTGTTGAGATTTTGATCACATAGTAGGAAATAATTGAAAATATATTGTGGTGAAACACATGTTGTAAACCTGTATGATTAAAAAAATATTTTTAAGCATGATTACATTCAAAAAGTAAAATTTAAATCACCTTGCATCTCCATGGCCATTCTGAGTCGCCATAATTATAGGTGATCTCATCTCCTTCATTGATGGGTTTAGTTGCAAACAAACATAGATAGGGCTTTTTGTTTACAATTATGTACCTCATCTTTGCATTTGGGTTTATATGGTCATAATTTACAAGCCTTCCAAGCGACCTGTCCTCGTTTGCTGAATCAACACTACAAATGCATAATGCATATTTAAAAAAAAAAAAACTCTTGCCAGCACTATAAATTACCTTACAATTAATAGCCTTTTATAAGTCATGTCAGACACAATGATAGGTTATTCTTACATACTCATACATACTCACAATATTTTTCCATCGAAGTAGAATTCAAACAAAAACACTTTCTGTGATTCATCGTAAACATGATGCTTCCTCTCACATCCTCCTTGGTGATCAGTTCACCTCGATATTCCAAAAGAATGTCATCTTTTGCAAAGGATTTTTTTGCAAAGATTCCATGACCTAGTTATATAAAAATCACATCAGTCCATCACAGGGACACATTTACAAGTCTCCAGTCCATCACAGGGACACATTTACAAGTCTCCAGTCCATCACAGGGACACATTTACAAGTCACCAGTCCATCACAGGGACACATTTACAAGTCACCAGTCCATCACAGGGACACGTGGACAAGTCTCCAGTCTATCACAGGGACACCTGGACAAGTCTCCAGTCCATCACAGGGACACGTGGACAAGTCTCAAGTCCTTCACAGGGACACCTGCACAAGTCACCAGTCCATCACAGGGACACCTGCACAAGTCTCCAGTCCATCACAGGGACACGTGGACAAGTCTCCAGTCCATCACAAGGACATCTGGACAAGTCTCCAGTCCATCACAAGGACACATTTACAAGTCTCCAGTCCATCACAGGGACACCTGGACAGGTCTCCAGTCATCACAAGGACACGTGGACAAGTCTTCAGTCCATCACAGGGACACCTGGACAAGTCTCCAGTCCATTACAGGGACACCTGGACAGGTCTCCAGTCATCACAAGGACACGTGGACAGGTCTCCAGTCCATCACAGGGACACCTGTTCGGCCATAAGTCGGCCATTTTGGGTCAAAGGGTAATTTTTGGCTGTTTTTCACTTTTCATTGATGGTGAATTTTAATGCACTCCTCCTAGGGATTTTGAGCGACTGACTTCAACCTTGGTTAATATGCACTTAACACTAGAAGTCCCAGGATTTTCGACCTCCCCCCAGAAGTCCTGAAAGAGGGTCAAAAGACCCTTAGTCCAAACCAACCATTAGTGGGCCATTAGTGGGTCCACATTAGTGGGCCATTAACTGCCTTTTGTTATAAATATGCGTGCACACAACTCAGACACCCCCACCACACCAGACTGCACAAACTGCATTCCAATGTTTCCACCAGGTAAGTAAGACTCTGCTTGCACTTCCCCCCTTAGTCAGAAGAGAGGCCCTGACCTGAATTCACACATAACAGACCCTGAAGTTATCTCACAGTTGAACATTTTGGGACATCCACTGAACGGAAAGCTTTGTCTGCTCCAGAACAATTTTATGCATAAAATTGTCTTATTCTGCTGTGCTGACTATCCTGTAACTTTGATGTTCTGTCAAATAAATTATTTTGCTTACAAGTACTGTCTCTCTCCTTGTCCTTGGCACATGTATATACGGTGCGTGCCGGCACATGCAGGTGGCCCATTGCTGTGTTCTAAAACATGCTTGACCTATTGTTGTCCGTCACCTGACGGACAGACACAGGTCACATGACATGAAGTCAACTGACGGACCGACATAGGTCACACGACATGAGGTCAACTGACGGACCGACACAGGTCACATGACATGAGGTCAACTGACGGACCGACAAAGGTCACATGACCTGAGGTCAAGTGACAGACCAACACAGGTCACACGACATGAAGTCAACTGACAGACCGACACAGGTCACATGACATGAGATCAAGTGACGGACCGACACAGGTCACATGACCTGAGGTCAAGTGACGGACCAACACAGGTCACATGACCTGAGGTCAACTGACAAAACGACACAGGTCACACGACATGAAGTCAACTGACGGACCGACACAGGTCACATGACCTGAGGTCAACTGATGGACTGACATAGGTCACATGACCTGAGGTCAACTGACGGACCGACACAGGTCACACGGCATGAGGTCAACTGACGTACCAACACAGGTCACATGACCTGAGGTCAACTGACAAAACGACACAGGTCACACGACATGAAGTCAACTGACGGACCGACACAGGTCACATGACCTGAGGTCAACTGATGGACTGACATAGGTCACATGACCTGAGGTCAACTGACGGACCGACACAGGTCACACGGCATGAGGTCAACTGACGTACCAACACAGGTCACATGACCTGAGGTCAACTGACACAACGACACAGGTCACATGACATGAAGTCAACTGACGGACCGACACAGGTCACATGACCTGAGGTCAACTGACGGACCGACACAGGTCACAGGACCTGAGGTCAAGTGACGGACCAACACAGGTCTTATGACCTGAGGTCAACTGACAAAACGACACAGGTCACACGACATGAAGTCAACTGACGGACCGACACAGGTCACATGACCTGAGGTAAACTGACGGACCGACATAGGTCACATGACCTGAGGTCAAGTGACGGACCAACATATGTAGCCCACTGAAAGGGACCGGGGGATTTAGAAGCCAAGTTCACTTGCGCAAAAAAGCGCAGCCTTAGTCAAATTAGTGTGCCCCCTCCTGTGGTGCGCCAGTAATGGCCTTATTTACAAAACAAAAGCGCCTGTTAACAGCTCATTATAGGATGTTAGCTAAAATCCTTCGGGTCACTCGACCCGTCTCTGGGTTCCAAAGGTAGAAATGTTGAATGACCCTTCTCTGGGACTTTTAGTTAAACTACATTGACTCTTCGACGATTGAGATTTAACAAAACGAACTGCATGTTGGCATAGTTAAATCCATATCATTCATTAACCAATGTTAATACAAAACCTTTTTGGCTGGGAGTGTTCAGAACCAAACAATATCTCAACTAATGACAACAGTAATGACTAAACAACAAGGAAACAACGTTTCACTGCTTCGACACACTCTTGTCGTCAGATTCCAAAGTGCAACACACAAGAAAAACAGGTCTCAACTTTATGACCGAGGTCAAATTAAATCTCGTGGATTTAAACGGTTGTTAAGGTTAGTTTTTTGTTGTGGGTGTTAGACTTAGCGTTTCTAAGTTCAAGTTGGACAATGCGACTTATAGGGTGGAAAATACGGTAGTTTAAACCTGATTAGTTTATTTACTAACTTGTGTTTGGACGACCTTATTATCCCATGAAGTCGGTGAGTTTGTGAGATCTTTGTCTTTTGTGGATTCATTGAACGCCTTGTAAGGTTTGATCTGATTTCGATGTACCCATTTAGCAATTGGCTCTTTGCGGCCTTTGCTGATTTTGATTTCGTAGACGACTGAGGACACTTTGTCTGTTATCAGATGAGGTCCAGTCCACCTGGGCATTAGTTTGCGGGCGAGAGTTCCGGTCTCGGACCCTCCTTTCCCGGTTGCTGGGGCGAACGTATAGTACCAGACTCTGTCTCCCACTTGGAGTTCATTGTGAGAGGCCTTCTGGTCATAGTACGCCTTACGTCCTTCAGCGGATCTTTCCAGGTTTTTCTGGGCGAAAGCAAAAGTGTTTCTGAGGTGTACATTCAAATCTTTCATGTATTGTTGTGTAGTGTAGGCTGTCGCCATGGCGGGTCGCCTGGTTGGTACAACAGGTGTAGAGGGAGAGTCATTTGTCGACCGGTCATCATCTCGAAGGGAGAGATGCCAGTTGATGTGTGTGGAGTGGCTCTTATGGCCATGAGGACCAGAGGGAGTTTCACATCCCAGTCCTTGTGATTTGCAGCCACGTATTTCTTCAAAATACTCACCACAGTTCTGTTTGCTCTCTCTACTTGGCCTGAAGCCTGTGGGTGGTAGCCGACATGAAAGTTGGCCTTGACGCCTAGCGTCTTCCACAGTTCTTTCATCACTTCACCTTTGAAGTGTGTACCTTGGTCTGGGGACGTTTTGTCTTTGTCTTGGACATGGGCATGACCTAACATCACCCCCCTGTGGTTATGGGGGACCACGAACACGGGTGAGGACGTCCGTCCATGGGCACAAGTTAGGATGCCATTGTCTAGTTTAAGCTGGTTGCGCAGCTGAGAGTAGACAGTACACAGGAACCTTTTAAGTCTCGGCCAACGTTTCTTCTTACGTTTACCTCTTTCCGTGTAATTCAGGTGTGTCTCAAACGTCTGTGCAGTCGCAGGTGTGTCTGATTGTACAGACTGTGACGGGTCACTGTCGTTGTGTGTGTCTTCCCACTTCTTGACTGAAGAGGGGCTCTTTGAGTCTGTAAAAACTATGTCATTTCTGATTAGTTCTAGACTCAAATGTTCCTGAACCAAGGTTTCATCGAAAGCTTGGCTGATAGCCGATTTACCTGTCCCAGGGGACAGTACAGCAACCTCGGTGTGGGGTCCTTGGATCTCCACACCTTTCTCTACCTGTGGTAGGTAATGTGAGTTTGCCCCCTTCTTGTCTGATGAGGGGTCCTCGTAATCTGCAACAATGATGTCCAAGTGACTGTCAGCGTTTGGATGACTGTCATTTTCTGGACTCAGATGCCCTTGAACCAAGGTTTCATCGAAAGCTTGGCTGATTGCCGAATTACCTGTCCCAGAGGACAGTACAGCGTCTTCGGTGTGGGATCCTTGGATCTCAACACCTTTCACTACCTGTGGTAGGTAGTGTTCAGTGAGTGCTGAATGTGTCAGCTCACAGAGGAGGTTCTCTTGTTGGGCCAGAGTTTGGTCCAACTTTTGGGTCTCTTCTGTCTCACCTGTAGTTGAAGGTTCACTTACCGGGCTCTCGTCCTCGGATGAGGAGTCCCTTGTGTCCTCTGCGGTACCTGCGGTTAGGCAGTCTGTATCACAACTAGGAGGCCTTTTCATTGGCAGGGGTTTTCTCACTGTTGCCCACATTGTCTGTTGACCATAATCTATAATCGCGTTGAAGCGGTTTATAAAATCTTGGCCAACCAAAAATGGGAATGAGTCAAGTGTGGACACGTACACCGGGTGGTGTAGTGTCATTTTGCCAATCTGCATGTGAACCATAGCTATAGCTGTTAGGGTTGTTCTCGTCTCTGCGAGACCCTGCAGTTCAATAGCACATTTCTCAAAGGGTATTTGCCTGTCAACACCGTTAGCGGCGGTCCTCAGCTCCTCGAACAGCTTGGCCGACATAATGGTTATATCAGCACTACCGTCCAGGAGGGCTTCACGCTCAAGGACAGCTTCCAGTGTGATAGGCAGGTAAGCTTTCTTAGCCATCCCCCTTTGTATAAAGTTACACAGAAACCTCACAGGTCTTGGCCCATGTTTCTGTTCACGTGTAACTCTGTCTGACTTGTTGGCTGTCAGCATCATGACCTTCAGGATGTTGTTGTGTGTCAGCAATTGGTTTGCTGTCAACATCCATGGCAATGTTGGTAGTAGTGTGCGCTGAGTTATTTGTGTGCTCTGAGTCTTTGTGAAAGACAGTGCTACACATCGCTCCAGGTTGGTCAATGTTGATAGTGTCATTATCAATGATAACGCCACTCATTGTATCAGGTTGGTCAAGCACAGTAACATTCAAATCTACTGACAAACTACTTACTTCCTCTGTCTCTTCCGAGCATAGAGGTGTTGGGCCATTATTCCGGGACATTCGTGACTCTTTGCCTGTCTCGAACTGTTCTGTTCGAGGCGCGGGAGGTGCAGTTCCAAGGCTCGGGAGTTTCTGTTGGGACCACGCATAGTTACATGAGTATAGGTCCTCATACTTCAATTTCTTTTGAAGTCCACCCACCGATGGACCTTGGTTTTCACCCACCTGGTTCGATCTGAACCATTGTGGGTCTCTTAGAGAGTGAACACCTACCTTTTGTGGTTCGTTGCTTGTCTCAGATTTTTCAATCTGAGGTGCTTCAGGGGCGGGGCTCCCTTTAAACCATTTTGAGTCACTGTTCCAGCTGGCACCAACATTTCGTTGTTTGTCAGTTTGAAAATCTTGTTCATTCTTGCTAGTATTATCCAACTCTTTTAACAACCGACGTATGTTCTCTACCTCTTCTGAGGTCAGAGGGCCTTTGAGACGACGGTGTTTATTCTCGCTTTCTATAGGAGAGAGAACCTCTCCTATTTTTAGCGACTGGGATACGACCTTTTGACCTGGGCACACCTCAGAGGGTGTTTTGTTTTGCATGTGAGCCTCAAAAGCAGTTACAGCGCACTGTTTCATCACTGATTGTCTAAACTGACATTGTAACTCAAGGTCTTTTTTGAGAAGTTTTTCTCTTTGTCGTTTGCTCTTGTTGTCACTAACTGTGTGCTCTGAGTTATTCATGTGCTCTGAGTTATCAAAGACAAGGTCACTCAATGTACCAGTTCGGTCATCCTCTGTATCATTCAAGTTTTCAAACAACCAACTTATGTCCACTATCTCCTCAGAGCTTAGAGGTATGGTGCCTTTTTTCTGGAACTTCTGTGACCTTTTGCTACTCCCGGACTGTCTAGTCCGTGGTGCAGGGACAGGGCCTTTGCTCGGTGTAGACCGCGGAAGGTCACTTAAAGAGCGGACACCTACCGTTTGTGGTTTTTTGCTTATCTCGGGCAGCTTCGTCCGAGGTGCAGGGACTTTGCTCGTCCTTCTAAACCATAAGTCATTGCTCCAGGGGGCATCAACATGTTGTGGTTTGTTAGCTTGAGAAACATGTTTCTTCTCGCCTATTTTAGGAGAGGGAGTTGATGAACTTGTCCCTTCCAGCTCCAGCGAGTGGGATTTGACCTTTTCTTGGTAATGTAGTTCACGCTCTGGTTTTGTTTTTAACCAGATCGGGTCAGGGAGTTGACGAACATCAAAACCATTTATAGCACGCTGTTCCATGTTAGAATCTCTAATCTCACGTTTTAACTCAAGGCGATTTTGGCGAAGTTCTTCTTTTCTTCGAATTAAACTCTGCCTTAATAATTCAAGATTTTCAAGCCTTGATGCGATCAGCTTGAAAGCTTCATCATTTCATATCCCATCTTTATTTTGAAATTTTCTCCAAATTAATGAGAGATGTTTGTAGTTTATTTTAAATATTTCCTTATTTAAAATAAACTGGAGTCATTAGTTGTACACAGAAAAACGTTAAAAATTGCCATTTTTAACTAAAAGTGTACAGTTATGCACACCAATTCTGTTTAAAATGCAGAGATGTGAAGAGCTTAATGTGGAAGTGCTCCGTACTCCATCATTTTGTTTTTAATTTAATTTGAAAATCAAATAAAATGTGCTTTTTTGAGTGTTATTTTAAATCTCTTCAGTATTTAAAATGAGCATAAATTGTTTGTCTGTACCTTTGTTATCCTACATTTTTTATTTAAAATAAACAGGAGTTTTTGTTTGTGTACAGAACAATTTTTAAAGCTGGTAATTCACCATAAAAATGCTGACTTCTCCTGATTTTTCAGAGACCTTCTGTAAACGTCTTTTAACCAACAGGGGGCAGATTCAAGTCTTAAACTTATCACGAGGTGACCTTTTCTTTCTACTTCCGGCCGTTAGAGATGGCTTGGTTGACTTCTTGCAGCTTAGCCGTTAGCTTGCGAGTAGCATCTAACAACTCGGTAAAAATATCAACATTGGAAAGAGTTGGAGCCTGTACGTGATAAACGCTCGAACTACGTTCTTGTCAGAGACACATCTGTATGATTAGACAGTTTAGATGGCTTAAATTGAGTTTATAAACTTTTAGTGAAATCTCCGTTCAACTTGTGTTGAGGGACACGTAGTCTGAAGACAGAGAGGGGGCGGGCCGACGCAGCAGCGTGCGTGGCGCGTCACCAGCTTCCAGCGAGGCGGAGCTCGCTACTCAGATACGTGACGTCAACCAATCAATCACAGCGCACATGTAGTTCTTTTCCCAAGCGTTCATGGTGAATGTAGTTTTATTACCATCAACCAATGCAGTGCCGGAAATGACGACAAAAGTGGGCTGGCCGCATCGGCGTGCGTCCCCACTTCAGCGAATCAGCGCTTTACAGATACGAGACGTGATTGACAGATCACGACTCTCTTTTTATCCAATCACAGCTTATAAACAAACATGTATGACACGTCGCTTTAACGTTAGCTTAGCACAGCAGAACCCAATTCTACAGACTCTATACACAACTCAAACACTTCAAATTAACTTTCCAAAATTCTGAAATATGCGGCGAGCACACCTAGATAGGCCAACTTAGTTACGCTTATGCCATTTATCCACAGGGCCTGTTCGCGCTCGTTCGGGCTCGTTCATAACTAGTTAACAACTAGTTATGGAGTGTACCCACAGGGTCCTGTTCACGTGAAACCAGACCTATTTTGGTGCCTGTCTCACTGAGGTACAAAGGTCCGGTTCCTCTAGGGTCCAGTTATGACATCAGCACAGCGTGGTCACTGATTGGTCAGGGGGCGTATTCCTAGGTCGGAGGGCGGAGATTCAGTCTTCTCCAGTAGGTGGCGTATGCACCTGAACGTTGTTTGCAATCCGCCAAGAAGAAGAAGAAGAAGAAGAAGAGTCGGTCTTCCAGGAAATGCAAACTGCCCAGCCAACAGTGGGAGGGAGACTGGCCTTGACACAGCCACTTCTCTTCTGGAGTCTATAGTAGATGGTGAGTGTTTTATAACTTTAAGCATATTTCCAGTGAGTCATGCAACTCTCTGAGCGTTTTTGGACTGAAAAAACACCAGAGACTAGCTTCAGCAACAGCCGAGAGGCTTTTCTGAAAAAAAAAAAAAGATGGAGGGAGGAGCGGCCCCTTTCTCTGAAGAAAAATACCTAAACAATTATTTGTTAGCTGTAAATTATAGCAGAGATGTGTCTCAGTCTAACGTTTGCTTAATAAATATACTTTAATGGTCAAATCAGCTTTATTTAAAATACGCTCATTCTCAATCAGTTCATCTGGACAGTTTCTTTTTAGCAGAAACGTTTCACCCTCACTCCAGAGGGCTTCCTCAGTCAGAGTAGTCCAAAGCACACTGAAGTTAACCCACCAAGTAAGCAACTTATGTGGACCAACCAGTTTGCTGTAGCCAAGATGGTTTCTGGGGGCGTGTCCCTCGTCGACTCCTCCCAGGCAGGCAGACATGTCCAAAGTGGTTCAAGACAAGAAAGTTAATTCTCAATAGTCCAGGTATCAAATCCGCTCATTCTCAATCAGTTCATCTGGACAGTTTCTTTTTAGCAGAAACGTTTCACCCTCACTCCAGAGGGCTTCCTCAGTCAGAGTAGTCCAAAGCACACTGAAGTTAACCCACCAAGTAAGCAACTTATGTGGACCAACCAGTTTGCTGTAGCCAAGATGGTTTCTGGGGGCGTGTCCCTCGTCGACTCCTCCCAGGCAGGCAGACATGTCCAAAGTGNATATATATATTGTTACGGCCCGAGGGCACGTAGCACACAAGGACACCAGACACAGAAAGGATGTTAAAAAAACAATGTTTATTTTAGGCTCTCTGGAGTCTGTGTCCTAAAAAAAAGGATGATTAAAGAAAAATGTTGCACTTCTCAAAAACCAGCTTCTTTAATACAAAAAAACTCAAAGTCCAGCAGGACACTCACGGCTCTTGGTCTTCTGCACCCAGCAGGTTTCCACATCAGAGGGATTCAGCCTCAGAGGGATTCAGCCTCCTCCTCTCCAAAACACAGCAGCCGGTCACAATGGAAGGTTTCAGCTTCCTCTTCTTAAATACGCAGCAGGTCTTCACAACAGCTATCTCCTCTTCACACATGCAGCAGGTCACTCTTCAGCTTCTTAGACAGCAGCAGGTCTTCACAACGGAAGGTTTCAGCTTCCTTTTCTTCACGGCTCATCAAACGGCCTCCTCAAGTGGGTTAAACCACAACATCAAACGGCCACCTCAAATGGCTCCAAACGGCTCACAAACGGCCACCTCAAATGGCTCCAAACGGCTCACAAACGGCCTCCTCAAATGGCTCCAAACGGCTCGTCAAACGGCCTCCTCATGTGGTTTCAACCACATCATCAAACAGCCTCCTATGGCTTCATGGCTCCTCTTCACACTGCTGCTGCTGCTTTTGCTGCCGTTGCTGCTACAGACCTCTGTTCAGCTTCTGCTGCTACTGCTTCATCATCAGGTCTGCTATTTCATCATCAGGCCTGATGCTCCTTCATCCCAGACTGCTGCAGCTGCTTGGATCAGCTGCTTATTCATCTGCATCTGGTTCTGGGGCTGCTGGAACCTCAGCTCCTCATGCAGCATGGATCTCCTCCTGCTGCCACTCTCACTTGGAACTCCTCTCTCTGCTGTGTGGCTTGGACCTAATATAGGGAGAGAGAGAGAGAGCAACTACCTCTACCTACAGCTAATGAGCACCAGCTGCAATCAATTAAGTCTCATACAGCCCCTAAACAGCTCATGCACAACCTCTAAAGAGCTCATGCCTCTGCTCAAATTATTTAAACAAAACCTCAAAACCTTTAAACAATTTTGTTCTCTTACTAAAATAAATTACATGCCTGGGGCATGTAACACCCCCCCACATAAGAATTTACATGGGATGATGAAGCCATGTTACACTACGCTCATCACCCATGTAAATGAAACCAAAAAATCTTAACACTTACACTAACAACAAAGCAAAAAACAAACACACATCACACACAACTAACAGTCGCCTTCAGAATACCTGAAACCCAAAAAGGCGTCGCCGGTCAGGTTGTATATCACAAGGCCTCAGTTTAGCAGCACTCTCACCAACATTCAGTTTAGTGATGTCAGACTGAAGATCAGGGTTTTTTCCAACAACCAGAGGGAAATTGTCCGCCTCTGTGTTATCAGTTCCATCACATGACAGGAGTATCATTTTAGCTGCACCAACTCTGTCATCAGGCACCCTGCAGACAAAACATTGAGAGTTAACAAAAACACAATCACTGTCTACATAATCAAACTGTTCCACCAGGTCATCTCCCACAGACAGCAAACTATCACTCTCTGCTGCTGATTCAGCTAAAGGTTCCACGACGTCCAGCAAAAAGCAAAAAACAGTCACTCAGATCAATGTCATCATCGTCATCATCATTTTTGCATTGCACGTCCACTAGTGGTGACACCTCTGGAGTGACCAAATCCAAATCCACAGTTAAGTCATTCTTAAGTTCTTCACTTTTCTCAAGTTCTTCACTTTTCTCAAGTTCTTCACTTTTCTCAGCAACAAAAAAACTAGAGCAAAGTCCCAACTCAGCTTTTCCAGGGCTCCACGTTAGTGAACCCCACAGTGGGCGAAACCTCACCTCACCCAACGGGACATGTTCAACACCGAGCTCTAATTCTTTCTGATAAATCTTATTTTGACATTCTAATCTTCGCTGCTCCAAACTAATCTCCATCTCTCTCAGACGTTCATTCAAACGGGTCATCTCATCATCCAACTCCATTGTTGTAAGAAAAAAAACTGTTTTAAACAGCTCACTACCACAAAACGTCTGTTACATAAACTACTCAAAACACAAACGTCACGTCCTAACTACCCCTTAACGTATCATAAAGAGCCAGCTGACATCGAACACAATTCGCACCACCAAGTCAGCTCAAAAATGCAAAAAACAGCTCCAAAAACAGCACATGTGACGAGCTCCCATTATAATTTACCAAAAAATTAGGGGAGAAAAAAAAATATAGCTCATTAGTCAATTAGTCCAATCCCGGACAAGCCCCCATTATATGTTACGGCCCGAGGGCACGTAGCACACAAGGACACCAGACACAGAAAGGATGTTAAAAAAACAATGTTTATTTTAGGCTCTCTGGAGTCTGTGTCCTAAAAAAAAGGATGATTAAAGAAAAATGTTGCACTTCTCAAAAACCAGCTTCTTTAATACAAAAAAACTCAAAGTCCAGCAGGACACTCACGGCTCTTGGTCTTCTGCACCCAGCAGGTTTCCACATCAGAGGGATTCAGCCTCAGAGGGATTCAGCCTCCTCCTCTCCAAAACACAGCAGCCGGTCACAATGGAAGGTTTCAGCTTCCTCTTCTTAAATACGCAGCAGGTCTTCACAACAGCTATCTCCTCTTCACACATGCAGCAGGTCACTCTTCAGCTTCTTAGACAGCAGCAGGTCTTCACAACGGAAGGTTTCAGCTTCCTTTTCTTCACGGCTCATCAAACGGCCTCCTCAAGTGGGTTAAACCACAACATCAAACGGCCACCTCAAATGGCTCCAAACGGCTCACAAACGGCCTCCTCAAATGGCTCCAAACGGCTCACAAACGGCCTCCTCAAATGGCTCCAAACGGCTCGTCAAACGGCCTCCTCATGTGGTTTCAACCACATCATCAAACAGCCTCCTATGGCTTCATGGCTCCTCTTCACACTGCTGCTGCTGCTTTTGCTGCTGTTGCTGCTACAGACCTCTGTTCAGCTTCTGCTGCTGCTGCTTCATCATCAGGTCTGCTGTTTCATCATCAGGCCTGATGCTCCTTCATCCCAGACTGCTGCAGCTGCTTGGATCAGCTGCTTATTCATCTGCATCTGGTTCTGGGGCTGCTGGAACCTCAGCTCCTCATGCAGCATGGATCTCCTCCTGCTGCCACTCTCACTTGGAACTCCTCTGCTTGCTTGAACTCCTCTCTCTGCTGTGTGGCTTGGACCTAATATAGGGAGAGAGAGAGAGCAACTTCTTCTTCTTCTTCTTGGGTGAGAGAGAGCAACTACCTCTACCTACAGCTAATGAGCACCAGCTGCAATCAATTAAGTCTCATACAGCCCCTAAACAGCTCATGCACAACCTCTAAAGAGCTCATGCCTCTGCTCAAAATATTTAAACAAAACCTCAAAACCTTTAAACAATTTTGTTCTCTTACTAAAATAAATTACATGCCTGGGGCATGTAACACACACATATATATATACATATATAT
>JBBPBX010077955.1:6662-16744 GCA_038048925.1 Garcialebias charrua | reverse complement strand
GACACGAAGAAACGATAAAGCCGATAAATGAAAATGAGGTCGATAATTTTAATTTATCGTGCGATTAATTGATTTATTGTTTATTTCGACAGGCCTAATGATAACTTTTTATTACTGTGAAGAAAAAACAAACAAATATTGAGTTGAACGGCTAATTTTTGCTATTAAAATAGGCTGATCTCTTTAGAAAGACAAAAATCTGTAATGACCTCAAAAGTTTGAAAAGCCCTTACGGAATGCTCTACCTGGTCTAGAATCTAATCTCAACTAATCTATGATCCAATCTAACCCAATCTACAATCTAATCTAACCTGATCTAGGATGTAATCTAACCTGATCTATAATCTGAAAGTGGTGCAGGAAGCAAAATCTCCAGTTTATATAAAATAAAACTTTTTTTTAAAAACAAAATTTCAGTTTTTATCAGTGAATAAACTGATCAGTGGAGCGTCATAATCCTGCAGGATAAGGTCATAAAGTAAGCCGGTGATCTCTTGACCCCAGTCCACCACCTGGTGGCTTTTATTTTGAAAACTGACTGAATTGTCCATGGGGCTCTGTCTCTGGCTTCCTGAGGGCTGCGGTCCTCTTTTCAGCTTGACATACTTCCATCAAAAATAGAGCAGGCCCATATTTTTAGCAGACTGGAGCAGAGTGATATGTCTGAAACACACCAAGTCCAGTTTGGTGGCTACAGCTGGTTTAGATGAGGAAGCTGCAGAACAATCCACGGCTGAGACTTGATTTTTCTTTAGATTATGTCTTGCACTTCATTGCTTTTTAAATTGCTTTTTCCTTTTTTTGTGTTTGCTCAGAGGTTCCACCTCTGAAGCTGGGTTCAGACCACTCCAGCACTCAGCTGATTAAGAATAATTAAACAGTCATATTGGAAAGATTCTGAAGATGCAACTTTTTATTGTTTAGTTTAGATTTTTTTTTTTACTATTAGAATCATTCTAAATAAAAATGGTAAAAATAAATAAGTAAAATAAAAAAAAGATATCAATAAGATTAATCCAAGTGGATTACCAGGACAGTGTAGTGAGTTTATTTCATTTCATTTGATTTGTTCTGATTGTTTTAGAGCTGGTTGTCACTCACAGGACTACAGTCTAAGCAGAAAATAATCAACTGACTGAACACGGAGTGGATGTTAACGGTGAAGCCGTGTAAAACAGCTGATGGCGCTTCGTTTCCCTGGGTTGGATGCTTACAGGTTTAAATGTTCAGTTTTTGCTCCAATAAAAAAACTGTGAAGTCACTAATTGTTGCACGTGTCTTTATAACTTACATTTTATCTGTGTATTTGCATATAGAGCAGGTAGCAGATATTCAATTGCAAAAACTTTTTGGGATATGCATTTACCATAATTTCTGGACTATTGAACGCACCTGAATATAAGCCGCACCCACACAAAAAACCCCCAAAACAAACAAACAACAACAAAAAAAACAATAACAACAATAATAATTGTACATATATATAGGTCACACTTGTCTCTAAGCCGCGGGTGTCCAGGATATTTACACAAAGATTGTTGAACTTTTTATTAAATACATACCAGTAACATAAACAAATACTAGGGATGTAACGGTACACGTGGGTATACCGAACCGTTTCGGTACACGTTCGTTCGGTCCACCTGTGTACCGTTTCGGTTATTTTTTTCACTCGTTAAACGTTATTAACGGGGAAATATATGCGCCGCGGAACTAAAATTCCTAGGCGTGTTTCAGCACGGCGCTATTATCTTGCAGCACGCGCAACATTTAGCAGGTTAGCTTCTCACTGCGGTCTCATGTTTAGAAACGTTATGGCTTCCTTATTAAAAGATGAGCGCAGATCCAAAGCTGTGTGTCGACGTTGTGTCATGGAGATTAGTGCGGACGTGTAGAGGAGCGCTCCGCCACGAGAGAACCAACAAGATTAGAGCTGCAGCAGCAACACGTTTTTTTCAACACGTCTAACTTGTTAACGAACTTGAAACAACGTCATCCCAATGTGAACGTCTCTTCTAAAAGCAAAAAAAGCAGCTTGTTGCAAACACCGCTAACAGCAGCTGCATTTAAACGTCCTTCATCAGGTAAATCAGAATGGTCCAGATCAATAACACAAGCTGTAGAAGTTTTTAAAGCTCTGGACTGAATGTTTATGCGCAGGCTTAAAAGTTTGTGAGCTCCACGACAACATCTATCATGTCAACACTTCAGACAAAAAGTACAGCTCTTTATGAAACAACTAAAACTGATATTGTCAACAAGCCCTGGAGCAGATTAAAGCCCTGATGATGATGATGATGATGAACGAGAGATTTAACCACCTCAACTTGCCTTTGGCAAGAAGCTCTGAAAAGCTCTCCAACAGGTTGAAAAATACAGTACAGTATAGAGTTTAAAAACAACAACAACCCATACTTACAGAGAGGCAGAGAAGAGCAAGGCAGACGTCCTCAGCAACAGTTTTACCTCCTGGTGTTGCTGTTAAAAGACGTCTGAGGAGTTTTAAAGTTTATATTCTCATAAACACTTGAAGAATCATCGTTTGTCATTCTACAACAAAAATAAAAAGGGAAATATTGGTCAACCTTTAGGTTTTGGCTCATCACTGAACTATTTAACTTATTTTAAGTCTACCCATCATGCGTCATGCTTACACAGAAGAGGACCGTGAGGAGGCCACGCTGTGTTTGGACCTCGAGTTGGTCATCTGGGGATATTGGATGTTGGAATATTCTCTCTCCTTCATTTTATTCCTCTGAAAAAAAAAAAAAAGAAGACAAAAATCAACCAATGCTATACACAGGCTAACGCGTTTGAACTGCTCAAAAGTTAATGCAAGCTAAAATGTGGTGTGGTAGTAGCTGGAAGACATCTGCAACACGTAAGTAAGTACATTTTATTTATATAGCACTCATCATAGATACAATCACAAAGTGCTGTACAAAATACAAAATAAAAGATTAAAATAGACAAAAGAAATACGGTAATAACCGCTGATTATTCAAAACAATAAAAACAGCTGATAAAAACAAGAACAGCTGATAAAAACACTAAATAAAAACATTTAACTAAAAGCTTGTCTGAATAAAAGTGTCTTAAGCTGCGTTTTAAAGGAATAAACAGAGACGGTCACACAAAGAGACATACACCATATCGTCGGCAAACGTATTTGTTCCTCTCCATTCACACACATTAACTCAAGCAACATCCCAATCTTAATCCAAAGGGTTTAATGTGATGTTGGACGAGAAGGTCTGGCTCGCAGTCTCCGCTCCACTTCATCCCAAAGGTCAGTTAAGGTCAGGACTCTGTGCAGGCAAGTTCTTCCACACCAAACTGGCTCATCCACGTCTTTAAGGACCTTGCTTTGTGCACAGTTAAGTTGGAGCAGGAAGGGGTCGTCCCCAAACTGTTCCCACAAAGTTGGGAGCATGAAATTGTCCAAAATGTTTGGGTAGTTTAATTTGTGAGTAATAACTGTCTTTGAGTCTTTGTCTTTGGTTTGCTAAAGCATGAAGTGTTCATTTTATTGGAACCACGATAGATGGCGGAGCCCAACTATTGAAAAACCTTGCAGCATAATTCCTCCTCCACCGAACTTTACACTTGACCAAAGTCCCGTTGTCCTGGCGACCACCAAACCCAGACTTGTACATCGGACCGCCAAACAGAGTTACTCCAGAGTCTCCACTGCTCCAGGGTCCAGCGGCGGCGTGCTTTACAAAACTGCATCCGATGCTTGCACTTGATGTTGAAAGACCTACAGCTGCTCGGCCATGGAAACTATTCCATGAAGCTCTTGTAGAGGCAGTCTGCACGCCTAGGTGTTTGATTTTATATGCACTTTTTTAGCACTTTGAGATTTTTATTAATGAAAAGTGCATTATAAATGGAATTCATTATTATTATTATTATTATTATTATTATTATTATTATTATTATTATTATATGGAAGTGTTCAAAAGAGCTGAATTCAGGGATTTGGACTAGCCTGGCCCTCGCCTTCCTACACAGCTCCGCTCAATTCTATTTTCCCTTCACTGCTCCGTCTGGGACTTCTCCCATAGACAAGGATTTCTCCGGTAGATTTTTGACCGGACCAATCAGAGAACAGAAGGCGGAGTTTTTGGCCCCTAACCCATGCCCCCACCTGTTCCAGCACGCAGCCAGCGAGCATTCGCATGTTCTCATTCAAAGCGATGCAGGACTGTTTTATATGTGACACAAATGTATTAAATTCAAAGTCAAAAGTCAAAGTCAAAGTCAACTTTATTGTCAGATCTGCAATATGTACTGTACAGGACATACACAGGACCGAAATTGCGTTTCTCTCAGTCCCTCGGTGCAACAGTAAACATCTAAACATTGAAACACTGAAACATATAATAATTGACATAAGCATAAAATAGTAAAACTAACACTGTCCTGAGTTTTTTGCATAGTGGAATAAGAGTATGAAAATTTACACCAACTCTAAAACTAAAACATTAAACATTTAATGAACATAATACTGTCCTGAGTTTTTGCATACTAGTATAAAAAAAGAGTATAAAAAGTATAACTAAAATAAACTAAAGGTTTCTAGCATTGACATTTGCAAAGTGGCAAAGCAGCGTATGAGTTAATGTACACAGTATATGTATGAGGTAGTAGTTGATGTTCCCCTTCTTAATCCCTTATCTGGAGTTTTCTTTTGTTTTTTTTGCCAAAAGTCAAGTGATCGCTCCCTCCTCCCTCCTCCTCCTCTCTCTCCGCTGAGTGCAATGATGAGGAAATGCCTCAGGTTGTCACGAGAGAATTAAACTCGGGTTTTACGTGGCTGCCCGAGTCCCTGCAGATTTTCTGGTCTTCTGGTGTGCTGGACCAGAGCTCCATGGTTTTTTTTTTGTTTTTTTTTAGAACGTTTTATTAACATAAACACAGAATATGCTGCGGCAGCGAGAGAAAATGCAGCAGGAGGCGGAGCTGATGTCAAGTTCTGAGGGGGAGGGAGCAGAATGCTTTTCCCTGTTCAAAATTTTTCTAAGATCCAATGGTTTTGTTCCTCAGCAGAGGCCACGCCTCCAGCAAGAATCGGTTCTCTATAACAGAAAGTCCAGACCCTAGTACGAAGCGAAGTGAAGGACAAGGGTCTGGTTTTAACCAGGCTAGGATTTGGATGGATGAGCGAATACTTTTGGCAAAGTTTCAAGAACTCTCAATATTGCATATGATCGTGCGCAATACCATTTACAAGATTTGACCAAAACCTCTCCAACTCCATCTCGACTCTTTTAAAAATAATCTTAGTTTAAAACTCTGGCATGAAGGGCAGCGGGCGATATGCATTCCTTTTTTTTTTTTACTCATTGCAGTATTTCAGTTTACCTGCTCCTCTTCCAGTCTCTTCTGGGCCGTGTCTATGTACTGCTGCACCGCCATGTAGATGAACTTATACTGGGCCTCTGTTTGGACCATGCCCGATCTCTGCTGCCGTACCATCTGGATGGTCTTTGGGATGTCGATGTCACAGTCCAGACCTTGATCGCACAGATCCAGAAATGAGCAAAAGTGCGGAACAAAGAATCGGGCCGTCTTTCTTTGGGTTTCTCACCTTTTCTGCTGATGACGTCGATGAGAACGTCGATGACGATGATGGTGCCGGTTCTGCCGATGCCTGCACTGAAGAGACAACAGTGATGGGTCAAAAACATGACCTGCATGTGAGGAAACTTTGCATCATCATTCAACTAAAAATAAAACATGTAAATAATCTGTTTTATCCAGTTATTAGGAACTTTATATTTATTTGTGATTTCTTTGTTGCAGTATTAAATGTTTGCTTTTTTTAATGAAATTTTCAGTGACATATGTTGTATCTTCAGTGTAGTCGCTTCACTGACTGCAAAATGCAAATGAGCTGGAAGTTAAAGTCTTGCAGGGTCCTGGTCACATATATTTATCTCAGACACACTGAGGAAAGTCAAACGCATCTGTTATTGTTGACATAATTTATTAACGATGTTATAAATTAATGTGCGAGCGCTGACAGTTTAGGTTATTCTACCTATAAATACTTTTGACAGCATTAAATTTAAATGTAAATTCTTGAATAATTTGCTGCTGTGCCACAAGAAGTGCAGTTAGATGAAGGAGAACTTTATTGAGCTCACAATAAAACATGAATTTATCAGCAGTCAGCACGTGGCAATAAAGGAAAGAGTCACTGACCTCTAGTTGTAGATCTGTAACTAGTTAAAAAAGACAAAATATCAAAATTATTGGTAAATAAATCCGATTACAAGACAGTTGTGAGACCTGTTGTATGGTCTGGAGACAGTGGCGTTGACAAAAAGACAGGAGAAAGGAAAGTCTGAGATTGTCATCATTGTATGTTCCCATACGATGGTGAAAGTAGTTCTCTGCATTTAGCCCATCGCACCTGGGATGCACCCAGGTGGAGCAGCGAGCAGCTATGTAAGAGCCTGGGGAGCAACTAAGGATTGGGTGTTTTGCTCAGACACCATGACGTGGGAATGGCTGGGAGTTGAACCAGGACTTTCTGGTCCCCGGTCGGCTGCCCTACCTCTACCCCATCTCGGCCCCTAAAAGAAAAAAATGTGAAAGAAAGAACTGGAAGTGGCTGAAATGAAGATGTTGATGTTCTCCTTAGGACTGACAAGGCTGGATAAGATCAGGAATGAGATCATCAGAGGTACAGCACATGTTGAACAACTGGGAGATAAAGTTAGGGAGGCCAGACTGAGATGGTTTGGACATGTCCAGAGGAGGGACAGTGGGTATATTGGTAGAAGGATGTTAGAAATGCAGCTGCCTGGAAAAAGACCAAAAGGAGATGTATGGATGCAGTTAGAGAGGACATGGAGATAGTTGGAGTGAGGACAGAGGCTGCAGACGACAGAGTGAGATGGAGGAAGATGACTCGCTGTGGAGACACCTGAAGAGGGAAAATCCGCAAGAAAAAGAAGAAGAGGAAGAAGAAAGGTCTGCAACCTGCGGCTCTGGAGCCACATGTGGCTCTTTGGTCCCTCTGCAGCGGCTCTTTCACGCTTTGATCAAAAATAACATAAAGCTGAACTGTATTAGTTGTTTTACAACGTAAAAACAACAACAAAAATACTAGTTTTAGCAGTTTTCCTGTCTGCAAATTCTCACTTTAACATTTTGCTTTATACGTAATTATTTTTCCACACACACAAAAAAAAAAAAAATCACATAGGTCTGCACAGTTCATAGTTTTACTTATTTAAACTATTCCCCCCTGCCCTCTTGACAAGAATCTGGTCTTTTCATGTCTAAAATTGTAAAAACATCAAGAAATGTTAAAAATCCTTAAAGCTGCTATATGTAACTTTTCTAACAATATATTTTTAACTTATTTCTTCACTCTGTCACTAGATTGATGTTAGAGAGGTAATCTCTGAAAAAAACTAAAAAAAAATATTGTCCCCTTGCTTCTCCAGGTGGTAAATAAGCATTTCTAAAAAGAAAAAGTGACCCGCCATTTTCCAGCCAATAAAAACAAAGTTTGTAACCAGCCAATAAAAACCGAGCTTGAATTTGAATCAGCCAATAAAAACAGAGCTTGAATTTGAATTTTAACAGACCACAAGGGGGCAGAGCCATATATGGCTCTGAGGGGGAGGGATCAGAATGCTTTGCTTGTTGAAATTTTTCTAAGTGCTGCAGTTCTACAGAAACTGCAGACTGAACCTTTAATTCAATTCAATTCAGTTTATTTATATAGCACCAAGTCACAACAGAAGTCATCCCAGGGCACTGAACAGAATCATTAGATATTTTTAGCTTTATAATGTCATCCCTACTGGCTACCAGTTGATGATCACAGTTGTGGAAGGTTGTTGTGGCTCTGGACACATTTAATTTAGTGAATAAAGGTGTAAAAATGGCTCTTTTGATCAGAAAAGTTTCAGACCAGTGATCTACAGTACATTAAGCACATGTGCTTTTCCTGACGAAGGTTAAAGTTGGTCTCTTAATTTTAGCACAACCCAGTGGCCAATTTAAGCATTTTAGAAAATCATCATCATATAAATAAACGTCTGATGAAAAACGGACAAAACCTGAATCAAACAAACAGTGAGCCGATGGTGAGTTTAGTCTCCCAGGACAAACCAGGAAATGCAGAAAATATTAAATATTCAATCCATGCAGTGTACAGTACTGTGAGCTCTAATGTGATAAAGAAAACTGGATTATTTTGTCTTCCTCACATATTAACACTCTGGTTACACATAATAAAGATTCACTGGTTTACAGGCAGGGCAGCATGCCCTGTCACCATTACACCACTGTATTCCTATAAAGTATTCAGTTTCAGATCAAGCCATTTAAAGGATCTAATCTCAGTGCTGAATCCTAAAAATGTCTCAAGTAAAGGCTTAATCGGCCTCCAAGGGTTAATCCTCTCCTTAGAACCTATGATTTGTTAGATTTTTTAAAATATACAGTATATATTTTTTGTGAACCCAATTTTTTTAAATTCACGACTGATTTCAATCTAGAATGATTAAAACTGTTAATTTGGCAATTTTTAATTAACACCACTACAATTCATTAAAAAAATCAACTTATTGAAAAAGAAACGACAGTTGGAACATTAATTTATATATTTTAGACAATCTAATCAAATCTAATTCAGATATTTGAACCCAAATTATTTTGAAGAAGTACAATTTCTTGGACAAATCTAAACATCTCAGCCAAATCAGCCTGCCACCTTTGTACTGCTCCAGGCGAGCAGAACAAAGGTGGCAGGCTTTGGCAACCCGATTGTGTCATTAATAGCCACTTTTACTTATTAAATGATATAATGGCATGCCAGACTACTTGACTGCCGTCTAGCGGCTGAAAATGGTAGTCAATATTTTCAGTCAAAATGAATGAAAACGGTCATATCTCAGCCAAATATTGGTTTATAAATTATGGGGGAAAAAATTCATGAATACGTCGCTTCGACGTATAAGTCGCAGGGCATGCAAATTATGCAAAAAAATAAAAATAAAATGTGACTTATAGGCCGACTTATAGGCCGAAAAATATGGTAATGTAAATTAGTTTCACAGAAACGTTGCCTCAAGGTGTGTGGTTTTAAAGGGAAGGCTGAAAGAAAAGGTCCTGATGCATCCTCAGTAATCCAGGTAGATAAATCTAACTACGGTAGGTTGAGTCAGCTCGTCTGGACAGATTCTTCTTTGATGAAACGTTTCACTAAGAAGGACCTGACTCAATCTTGGCTGAAAGAAAATGTTTGTTTTTAACCTAAGAAACACTTGTTAGGTCCTTCAGGTCAATGTGTCGCACACTTCATTTTTACATTTTGTTTGATGCCATTAATATTTGACAAACCTTTCCAGTTTGTTATATAAACACACACTGGTGAACATCTTTTTCTAACTGGCCATCTTTGCTGTACCTGCAGTGCACAACAATGGGTCCGGTATCTTTAATGGTGCTCTGCGTGCGGTTGACCTCCTCCAGGAACCAGAGGACCCCACCGGGCTCATTAGGCACCCCGTGGTCCGGCCAGCTCAGGTACTGATAGTGCCAGATGTACCTCAGAGGCTCTCTCTACAGTGGGAATAATAAATAAAAAAGACCAAGTATCATTTTATCTGTGTAAATTGTATACAAATAAAGGATAAAACATAATTATTTTAGAGGTAAACTCAAAATTAAGACAAAATCACTGTTTAAATTAGGCAATTTAAATGATTAAAATGAATGTGTTATCTAAAAACAGACAACTTGTAAACAGAAAAAAAACAAGTTTAAGCTTTAGTTAGCTTTTTGTAAATAAAATGACTTTAAGTATAGGTTGACATGCACTTTGGCCATCAAACTCCTCCATATCTTCTAATGAGGTTTATGGGATCCATTCAGTCTTCCTGTAGGTTCTGTAAGACTGTGTGTCTGGTCAGTAAATCAGCTCAAACTCAAGGCAGAACCTTTCATACCCGGTCCAGACGTGTGACCTCCAGCTTCCTCAGGATGTAGTCCTGAGCAGGGCGCTCTTCCACATTCCTCACCAGCAACTTTTCAAACTCTTTAGTGGAGTGGAG
>JBBPBX010077952.1:0-16746 GCA_038048925.1 Garcialebias charrua | reverse complement strand
GGTAAAATTGTAGCTCCAGCTGGATTGTACAACCTGCTATGCCAAGAAGCACACAGCAGGGGGCACTGTGGTACATCAAAACTGATTGACTTGATCTCACAGAATTGGTGGAACCCCTATGCCATCTGTATTGCAAAATATTTTGTACAGACATGTGAAATATGTTGCCACCATAATCCAAAGGTGGCACTTAAAACTGGGCTTGGTGGATTTCCAATGCCTCAGGCACCGTGGAAAGAGATTGTGATAGATTTTACTGACATGGGTGTTGAGAATAGAGTGGCTGGAAAGAGATATTTACTCGTTTGCGTGGATCAATTTAGTAGGTGGGTGGAAGCTTTTCCAACGAAAACTGAAAAAGCGAAAGAAGTCATAAAGTGGTTGACAAAGGAGTTGATCCCCAGATTTGGAGTCCCTTCAGTGATCAGATCAGATAATGGAACCCATTTTGCAAACAGGGAGTTAAGGGAAGTTGAGAAATTGTTTGGCATTCGACATAAGTTTGGGGCTGTTTTTCATCCTTCATCACAGGGTTTGGTTGAACGTGCTAACCGTACTCTTAAAGAGGGGTTGGCAAAGGTTTGTGCAGACACAAAATTGAAATGGCCTGATGCCCTACCTATAGTGCTGTTCAACTTAAGGTCAACTCCAAATACTACCCTGAATGTCAGCCCTCATGAGATACTTACAGGAAGGAAGATGCCATGTCCTTTCACTCATCCGTTGCCGTCAGAAAGTACTATGTTACAATTACAACATTATGACATATCAGAGTACTTGAAGAGGCTTAATAATACTGTAATGAGTATTTCTCAACAGATTCAATTGATCCAGACTGCAGAGGGAGAACAACACTGTGCCCACGTGGATACAGGTGACTGGATTCTCAGAAAGGTAGCCCGTTTTAACTGGTCTCAGCCTAAATGGGAAGGCCCATATAAGGTGGCTGCTGTCACTTCTCACTGTGTTAAAATTTGGTTAACTGAAGAAAAGCTCAGTAACTGGATTCATAAGACACACTGTGTTAAAAGCTCTGACCCTTCTCTACGCACTCTACAGCAGGTACGAAAGGACTTGGCTGAGCTGAGCACATCTGAAGAGCTGAGCACATCCGAAGGGCTGAGCGTGTCTGGAGAGCTGGGTGCATCTAAGGAACTGTGTGTGCCATCCGTACACAGTGACACTGCAGCTCCACCTTCAACTGAGAGCTTCGATCCACCGGTTCCAAAACCCCGATACAACTTGAGGAGGAAATCAGAACAGACTTAAAATAACATTACATAAAAAGGGGACGTTGTTTGTTGTACATAGTTGTTACAGGAAGAATGAATTTCCTAGCGGTGAGGTTAGGTGTGGTAACCACTTTTGGAATATTGTTTACAGGGCTCACTCTGTGGGTTGCAACGACAGCTAAGACAGGCTCCCCTGAAGTTGTTCACGACAATGTCAACAGATCTTGTGATGAGGACCCTAACTTCTTGCTCAGAAGAGGGGAAGGTGGAGAGTTTGCTGGCATGATGCAGAGAAGGAAGGTAAATGTTTTCTTTGTCCTGGAGACCGAGTGGAAGGGCAGCAAGGCTCACGGTGTTGGAGCAGGATTAAAGCTCTCTTACTTTGGTGTGGATAGTGGAGAAGATGGAGTAGAGGTTGTGTTGAAGGAGGTGTTGACATAGGATGTCGTGGTGGTGTGACATGTGTCTAGTGGGGGATGTGTCTTATGGTTGAAGTATTACGTCTGATGCTAGGTAGTTGGGTTCGAATGTTTTGAGTTTTTATTTATTTCAAATAACTAATTAGATCAACGTTTTAACTTTTCATACAGTGATGAGAGCTGAAAACAGTTATACATTTGATAAAGTTATAAAAGATCATTTTAATAAGTGCCTAAAAGCAGGTTGTTGGATAGTAGTTGCTCAACAAGATTCTGAATGTTTGGGGTAATTTATATAGATTTAGTGCTGACTTTTTCTTATTTTTCATTACAGGTCAAATCTGGACTGCTGATGATCTGTCAGCCCTGTGACAGAACGTGTAAGATAAAATTGTGAATAATTTATATTTGAAAAGGGGAAATGCACTTTACAATGTTTCCACAGCTGTGATGGACAAGCAGAGGAACCTTACCATAACTGGGTTTACATTCCTCCCCTTTTTCAGCGGATTAATTAATGTTGAATGAATGTTTAATGTTGCAGTGTGAACAATGAAGGGAAGATCTATTTCCCTGCACCATTTTTTATCCTACAGGTAAAGGTGTGGAACATGCAGCAGAGCAGAACTAATCACATTAACTAACCAACTAATATTAAATGCCAAGGATTTCTCAATATTTGTTGAAACCTCTCAATTGTTGTTTACACCGTATGTTGAAGTTACATATGATTATTCTTACGCCTGTGAAGAATGAATGTGAGGATTGAAGGTTGTTGAGATGAATGAGTCAGACAAAATGTGAATGTCTCAGACAGATTAATGAGAATATATATGTTTGTGCCTTGTGAATGTGCAGTTCAATAGTTGTGCGTTCATAGATTTTTGTAAAAATTATAGGGTTTTCACTACTTTTCCATATATATAATTTAGTTTTATCAATTTTGATTCTTAGAGAATATAATTAGCTGCACCTTAGTTAAGGGGTATCAGAGCAGCCTAGCAGTGGATTCTACTGATAGGAAGTTGTTTGTGATAAACATTTTGGTACAGAAGATAATATATATATACAGTATATGGATGTGAATAAGATAATTGAGTTTAACAGGTTATGGAAGGATTTTTGTGTTTTCTGTTCTGATCAGTTTAATCATAGGTTTAGTGTTAATTTTCTGAATGTGGTCTTAGCCCTTATCGCAGACATCTCTGAATAAGAGCAGTTGAGCTTTTTCTCAGATATCAGACTAGTCAACAGAGTAGTGTAGGGTTTTTCTCCTCACAGGTGTCTATGATGATGAAGATGAGATGGCCTGACTTGGCTAAAGCATAGTTTAGATTCTTTGCTAAGGTTAACACATACCAGAAATGCACACACTGGAGCAGAGTATATGCAATGTTTTGAAGTTGTTAAGAGTTGATAAATCAAATTTTGGGAAATTTAAGGGTTTTTGAGACAGTATTGAATTTATAAGGTCAAATTAAAGTCCAGTTGTTTTTTATTGAACGCCTTTTTAAAGGTATTGAATTTAACTTCATTATTCTTGCATATACCCTGTTGAGGCGTGATGTTTGATAGGAGGGACAGTCCGCTTCATTTTATTGTTTAGTTTTTATTTTTATTTGTTTTATGGTTTCATTTTTACATTTATTTTCGTTTGTTTTGTTTATTTCTTATTACATTTATTTGTTGTTTTGTTTGTTTTGTTTATTTCTTATTACATTTATTTGTTGTTTTGTTTGTTTTGTTTATTTCTTATTACATTTATTTGTTGTTTTGTTTGTTTTGTTTATTTCTTATTACATTTATTTGATGTTTTATTTTATTCTTTGTTTTTGGTTGATTTCTTTGCTTTTTGTTACATTTATTTTTTAGATTGTTAGTTTTGTTTTACGTTTCCAGCATATAAGCTCTGACGGTTACCATATATTTTCTTACGTAGTTTTGTTACCAATTAGTATTGATGCTTATTTTTATATAAGGGTTTTATATTCTGGGTGGGTAACTTAGATGTAATATTGTTGTGGGTGGGAATGTTAGCGATTTCCATTGTGTATCCAGTTTTTAATTGCATACGCACATAGTACATATAGGGTTTTTGTTGACATGATGTTTGTCATGTCAAAAGGGGAATTGAAATATATGTATATCAGTATTACACCTGAAGCACACATATTATGCGTTATGATTTATGTTCACTTAATTCCACCATATAATGTGAAAATATATTCAAGATGGAACCTTTATTTACGGGTTTTATTTCCAATAGGGAAGAGTTTTTCAGTTACACGCCTGCATAATACAACAGACACAACACTGGATGATTGACATACAGAGCTGGTAGCTTGTTGGCTGAGAGGCGGATCACTCACAGAGTAGAAAAGTTCTAGGGCGGTTCCAAGGCGGTTCGGTTCCAGGATTGGTCCCACGAGGCGATGACGTCATCTAGAGGTATAAAACCGTGGTCCGCCTTCGAAGATGTGTGTGTGTTGGACTTGTGCTTGGTGAGAGGTCTGTTGGTCGCTGTAAGGTTTATTCTTATAATGTACAATAAACCTGCCTAAAACTTGCACATTCGTTTCAGAGCTTCCCTTCAACTTTTGAACCGCAACAGTTTCATGTTGCTGCTGATCTGTTTCATGTTGCTGCTGATCTGTTTCATGTTGCTACTGATCTGTTTCATGTTGCTGCTGATCTGTTTCATGTTGCTGCTGATCTGTTTCATGTTGCTGATCTGTTTCATGTTGCTGCTGATCTGTTTCATGTTGCTGCTGATCTGTTTCATGTTGCTGCTGATCTGTTTCATGTTGCTGCTGATCTGTTTCATGTTGCTGCTGATCTGTTTCATGTTGCTGCTGATCTGTTTCATGTTGCTGCTGATCTGTTTCATGTTGCTGCTGATCTGTTTCATGTTGCTGCTGATCTGTTTCATGTTGCTGCTGATCTGTTTCATGTTGCTGCTGATCTGTTTCATGTTGCTGCTGATCTGTTTCATGTTGCTGCTGATCTGTTTCATGTTGCTGCTGATCTGTTTCATGTTGCTGCTGATCTGTTTCATGTTGCTGCTGATCTGTTTCATGTTGCTGCTGATCTGTTTCATGTTGCTGCTGATCTGTTTCATGTTGCTGCTGATCTGTTTCATGTTGCTGCTGATCTGTTTCATGTTGCTGCTGATCTGTTTCATGTTGCTGCTGATCTGTTTCATGTTGCTGCTGATCTGTTTCATGTTGCTGCTGATCTGTTTCATGTTGCTGCTGATCTGTTTCATGTTGCTGCTGATCTGTTTCATGTCACTGCTGATCTGTTACATGTTGTTGATCTGTTTCATTTTGCTGCTGATCTGTTTCATGTTGATGCTGATCTGTTTCATGTTGCTGTTGATCTATTTATGTTGCTGCTGATCTGTTTCATGTTGTTGATGATCTGTTTCAAGTTGCTGATGATCCGTTTCATGTTACTGCTGATCTGTTTCATGTTGCTGCTGATCTGTTTCATGTTGCTGCTGATGTGTTTCATGTTGCTGCCGATCTGTTTCATATTGCTGCTGATCTGTTTCATGTTACTGCTGATCTGTTTCATGTTGCTGCTTATCTGTTCATGTTGCTGCTAATCTGTTTCCTGTTGCTACTGATCTGTTTCCTGTTGCTACTGATCTGTTCATGTTGCTGCTGATCTGTTTCATGTTGCTACTGATCTGTTCATGTTGCTACTGATCTGTTCATGTTGCTGCCGATCTGTTTCATGTTGCTACTGATCTGTTTCATGTTGATGCTGATCTGTTTCATGTTGCTGTTGATCTATTTATGTTGCTGCTGATCTGTTTCATGTTGTTGATGATCTGTTTCAAGTTGCTGATGATCCGTTTCATGTTACTGCTGATCTGTTTCATGTTGCTGCTGATCTGTTTCATGTTGCTGCTGATGTGTTTCATGTTGCTGCCAATCTGTTTCATATTGCTGCTGATCTGTTTCATGTTACTGCTGATCTGTTTCATGTTGCTGCTTATCTGTTCATGTTGCTGCTAATCTGTTTCCTGTTGCTACTGATCTGTTTCCTGTTGCTACTGATCTGTTTCCTGTTGCTACTGATCTGTTTCATGTTGCTGCTGATATATTTCCTGTTGCTACTGATCTGTTCATGTTGCGGCCGATCTGTTTCATGTTGCTGCCGATCTGTTTCATGTTGCTGCCGATCTGTTTCATGTTGCTGCTGATCTGTTTCATGTTGCTGCTGATCTGTTTCATGTTGCTGCTGATCTGTTTCATGTTGCTACCGATCTGTTTCATGTTGCTGATCTGTTTCATTTTGCTGCTGATCTGTTTCATGTTGCTGCTGATCTGTTTCATGTTGCTGCTGATCTGTTTCATGTTGCTGCTGATCTGTTTCATGTTGCTGCTGATCTGTTTCATGTTGCTGCTGATCTGTTTCATGTTGCTGCTGATCTGTTTCATGTTGCTGCTGATCTGTTTCATGTTGCTGCTGATCTGTTTCATGTTGCTGCTGATCTGTTTCATGTTGCTGATCTGTTACATGTCGTTGATCTGTTTCATTTTGCTGCTGATCTGTTTCATGTTGATGCTGATCTGTTTCATGTTGCTGTTGATCTATTTATGTTGCTGCTGATCTGTTTCATGTTGTTGATGATCTGTTTCAAGTTGCTGATGATCCGTTTCATGTTACTGCTGATCTGTTTCATGTTGCTGCTGATCTGTTTCATGTTGCTGCTGATGTGTTTCATGTTGCTGCCGATCTGTTTCATATTGCTGCTGATCTGTTTCATGTTACTGCTGATCTGTTTCATGTTGCTGCTTATCTGTTCATGTTGCTGCTAATCTGTTTCCTGTTGCTACTGATCTGTTTCCTGTTGCTACTGATCTGTTCATGTTGCTGCTGATCTGTTTCATGTTGCTACTGATCTGTTCATGTTGCTGCTGATCTGTTCATGTTGCTGCCGATCTGTTTCATGTTGCTGCTGATCTGTTTCATGTTGATGCTGATCTGTTTCATGTTGCTGTTGATCTATTTATGTTGCTGCTGATCTGTTTCATGTTGTTGATGATCTGTTTCATGTTGTTGATGATCTGTTTCAAGTTGCTGATGATCCGTTTCATGTTACTGCTGATCTGTTTCATGTTGCTGCTGATCTGTTTCATGTTGCTGCTGGTGTGTTTCATGTTGCTGCCGATCTGTTCATATTGCTGCTGATCTGTTCATGTTACTGCTGATCTGTTTCATGTTGCTGCTTATCTGTTCATGTTGCTGCTAATCTGTTTCCTGTTGCTACTGATCTGTTTCCTGTTGCTACTGATCTGTTCATGTTGCTGCTGATCTGTTCCTGTTGCTGCTGATCTATTTCCTGTTGCTACTGATCTGTTCATGTTGCTGCTGATCTGTTTCATGTTGCTGCTGATCTGTTTCATGTTGCTGCTGATCTGTTTCATGTTGCTGCTGATCTGTTTCATGTTGCTGCTGATCTGTTTCATGTTGCTGCTGATCTGTTTCATGTTGCTGCTGATCTGTTTCATGTTGCTGCTGATCTGTTTCATGTTGCTGCTGATCTGTTTCATGTTGCTGCTGATCTGTTTCATGTTGCTGCTGATCTGTTTCATGTTGCTGCTGATCTGTTTCATGTTGCTGCTGATCTGTTTCATGTTGCTGCTGATCTGTTTCATGTTGCTGCTGATCTGTTTCATGTTGCTGCTGATCTGTTTCATGTTGCTGCTGATCTGTTTCATGTTGCTGCTGATCTGTTTCATGTTGCTGCTGATCTGTTTCATGTTGCTGCTGATCTGTTTCATGTTGCTGCTGATCTGTTTCATGTTGCTGCTGATCTGTTTCATGTTGCTGCTGATCTGTTTCATGTTGCTGCTGATCTGTTTCATGTTGCTGCTGATCTGTTTCATGTTGCTGCTGATCTGTTTCATGTTGCTGCTGATCTGTTTCATGTTGCTGCTGATCTGTTTCATGTTGCTGCTGATCTGTTTCATGTTGCTGCTGATCTGTTTCATGTTGCTGCTGATCTGTTTCATGTTGCTGCTGATCTGTTTCATGTTGCTGCTGATCTGTTTCATGTTGCTGCTGATCTGTTTCATGTTGCTACTGATCTGTTTCATGTTGCTGCTTATCTGTTTCCTGTTGCTACTGATCTGTTCATGTTGCTGCTTATCTGTTTCCTGTTGCTGCTGATCTGTTCATGTTGCTACTGATCTGTTTCATATTTCTGCTTATCTGTTTCATATTTCTGCTTATCTGTTTCATTTTTCTGCTGATCTGTTTCATTTTGCTGCTGATCTGTTTCATGTTGCTGTTGATCTGTTTATGTTGCTGTTGATCTGTTTATGTTGTTGCTGATCTGTTTCATGTTGTTGATGATCTGTTTCATGTTGCTGCTGATCTGTTTCCTGTTGCTACTGATCTGTTCCTGTTGCTGCTGATCTGTTTCATGTTGCTGCTGATCTGTTTCATGTTGCTGCTGATCTGTTTCATGTTGCTGCTTATCTGTTCATGTTGCTGCTGATCTGTTTCCTGTTGCTGCTGATCTGTTTCCTGTTGCTGCTGATCTGTTCATGTTGCTGCTGATCTGTTTCATGTTGCTGCTGATCTGTTTCATGTTGCTGCTGATCTGTTTCATGTTGCTGCTGATCTGTTTCATGTTGCTGCTGATCTGTTTCATGTTGCTGCTGATCTGTTTCATGTTGCTGCTGATCTGTTTCATGTTGCTGCTGATCTGTTTCATGTTGCTGCTGATCTGTTTCATGTTGCTGCTGATCTGTTTCATGTTGCTGCTGATCTGTTCATGTTGCTGCTGATCTGTTTCATGTTGCTGCTGATCTGTTTCATGTTGCTGCTGATCTGTTTCATGTTGCTGCTGATCTGTTTCATGTTGCTGCTGATCTGTTTCATGTTGCTGCTGATCTGTTTCATGTTGCTGCTGATCTGTTTCATGTTGCTGCTGATCTGTTTCATGTTGCTGCTGATCTGTTTCATGTTGCTGCTGATCTGTTTCATGTTGCTCCTGATCTGTTCATGTTGCTGCTGATCTGTTTCATGTTGCTGCTGATCTGTTTCATGTTGCTGCTGATCTGTTTCATGTTGCTGCTGATCTGTTTCATGTTGCTGCTGATCTGTTTCATGTTGCTGCTGATCTCTTTCATGTTGCTGCTGATCTGTTTCATGTTGCTGCTGATCTGTTTCATGTTGCTGCTGATCTGTTTCATGTTACTGCTGATTTTTTCTACTTCCGCTTCTCGGCAAGGCTGGTCGCATCTCCTTTTGCTCCTAAACCTCCCTGGTTCCCCCCCCCCTGCTTCTGCATTTGTCTCGTCTGTTACTCTTCAGCGCTCGCTCGAACCAATTTGGGATGGATTTATGTGCGTGGACTGTTTTCTGGGCTATTTCATCTATCGATACTATCGATAACAAAAATTTCCGCGAAGCGCACTGGCCAGGGAGAGCCAGGGCGCCCTACCGACACGCATGCGGTGAGCTACATTATGGACTCGATGAGCAGGCTAATGTAACTGTCCGCTCTCTCTGTCGGGGACGTGGAATCTCTGTGGTTTATTGGGATACTGGTGGCTGTCTGCCACTGAAGGGCTGAGGAGGACCGCAGCGATCGGCGTGCTTGCGAGACTTCCGCTCAGCGAAAATGCTTTGATCCAGGCTATGAATGACCTTCCCAGCTGTTGTACGGGCTGGACCACACGGTGGGAGAAGCGGTGGCTGCCGCAGACCTGCGGTGTGTGGGACTCGTTTACAGCCGTCCGGATTAAAACAGGGCACATACGGAAGGATCTTTTTAGCTTGGAACCTCTTTCGATTCGGCGATTTGGACCCAGAAACAGCACCTGGACTTAAAGACTGCAGTAAAAAGAACACTGTGGCCTGACTGAAAAATAAAGCAACTAAACTAATCTAATCTGGCCTCTGGCCTTGGACTGAAGGCTGTCTACAAATCTTCTCCTGAGCTGGGAGCTGAAGGGACCCGCTGCCCTCCCCCCGCCTCCCCCCCAGAGGCCTCTGTGTTGTGTGCGTTCTCGGTTGGAGCCGAGCTGTGAGACCTGCGAACTGTTCTTATCTGGAGCTGATACACACAGACTGTTCCTCCCTGCCTGCCGTCATAAATCTGCAACAATGTCTTGTCTGGTTGTGCTTATCGCTGATAGAGTTTTTGGGACTTTATCATAGAGTGTCTTAAGGCAATCTTTGATAGATTCTTTTTTTGAATATCACAAATGATACCTATTGTGTTTTTCCTTTTTCCATATCTGTTTGACCTTCATCCGGAGACGGATGAGCGCGGCCGCGCAGAAGAACATGTAATGTGTTTGGAAATGCTGCAGCTTGCATACTCTTCCCTCTTCCGGACGACTATGCTACATAATCACGTTGTATTACGGTGCAATGTTAATAAATAAATCTCTTATCTCTTATCTCTCTTATATGTTTCATGTTACTGCTGATCCGTTTCATGTTGCTGCTGATCTGTTTCATGTTGCTGCTGATCTGTTTCATGTTGCTGCTGATCTGTTTCATGTTGCTGCTGATCTGTTTCATGTTGCTGCTGATCTGTTTCATGTTGCTGCTGATCTGTTTCATGTTGCTGCTGATCTGTTTCATGTTGCTGCTGATCTGTTTCATGTTGCTGCTGATCTGTTTCATGTTGCTGCTGATCTGTTTCATGTTGCTGCTGATCTGTTTCATGTTGCTGCTGATCTGTTTCATGTTGCTGCTGATCTGTTTCATGTTGCTGCTGATCTGTTTCATGTTGCTGCTGATCTGTTTCATGTTGCTGCTGATCTGTTTCATGTTGCTGCTGATCTGTTTCATGTTGCTGCTGATCTGTTTCATGTTGCTGCTGATCTGTTTCATGTTGCTGTTGATCTGTTTCATGTTGCTGCTGATCTGTTTCATGTTGCTGCTGATCTGTTTCATGTTGCTGCTGATCTGTTTCATGTTGCTGCTGATCTGTTTCTCATGTTGCTGCTGATCTGTTTCATGTTGCTGCTGATCTGTTTCATGTTGCTGCTGATCTGTTTCATGTTGCTGTTGATCTGTTTCATGTTGCTGCTGATCTGTTTCATGTTGCTGCTGATCTGTTTCATGTTGCTGCTGATCTGTTTCATGTTGCTGCTGATCTGTTTCATGTTGCTGCTGATCTGTTTCATGTTGCTGCTGATCTGTTTCATGTTGCTGCTGATCTGTTTCATGTCACTGCTGATCTGTTTCATGTTGTTGATCTGTTTCATATTGCTGTCTGGAGTAGTGTTTTCCTATATTAGTTCTTAAGGCCCCAGTATAGCTCTGCGTTCGGCCGTACGCCGCTCTATGCCGTTCGAACGCAGAGGTACAAGCGTAGCCCCGAGGGCACGAACGCGCCAAGCTTTAAAAAATGTTTTTCCTGGTTTTTTTTTTTTTGTCAAAGGGCAGTGATCTGTTCCTCCTCCGTTGACTCCATGACTGAAATGATGAGAAATGAAGAAATTTGTCACGAGTGAATTAAAATCAGGTCCAGTGTGGCTGGAGGACCAGCGCTCCCTGTTTTTATTTTTTTTTGAACTTTTTATTAACATATAAACACAGAACACCGCTGCTGCAGAAGCTGCTGCTCTCGCATTTTTTTCCCCCACCCCACCTGTCAATCAATTCAGTAGGCGTGTCAGCAAATGACCAATCAGCGACCTCAGTTTGTCCTGTAGGTAAACGCTCTGCGCTGCAGCTGCTCAAATGACGTCAAGAATTTGGTGCGAAAACACTGGAGCCTCACGCTGAGCTGTGCTGTGAACTGTCTGTGAACCGCACAGAACGCACGCACGGACCGGCGTACGGCCGAACGCAGAGCTATACTGGAGCCTTTAGTGTATTTTTAGTTAATGTTTTTCTTAGTTCATATCTTTGATATTATTACTGTTTTTATTTTACATTTTATTGTTGGATGTAACTGGGACCCTGTGTACATAATCTCGTTTCATCACATGTACTACATGTGGTGCAAATGACAATAAAGATTCTCTGACTCTGACTTTTAAATTAGACAAACAGATAAATGCTGTTGTTAAATCCAGTTTCTTCCAGTTAAGACTCATTGTCAAGGTGAAGTCTTGTCTCTCTTTCAGAGACCTTGAAAAGGTGATTCAAGCTTTTATTACCTCTCGTTTGGACTATTGTAATTCACTGTATGTTGGTTTAGACAAATCATCTTTGCATCATTTACAATCTGTCCAGAACGCAGCAACTAAAAAATATGAACTGTCCTGTCCTGGCTTCTCTTCACTGGCTCCCTGTCCACTGTCGGATTGATTTTAAGATTTTATTGCTTGTTTTTAAAATCTTAAAAGGTCTGGCCCCGTCATATTTATGTGATCTTATTAATATCTACACTCCAGTAAGAGCACTCCGGTCTACCAACCAGTTTCTCTTACAGTAGATGTCCCCAGATCCAGAATGAAGTCCAGAGGTGATCGGGCTTTTGTGGTTGCTGGTCCAAATCTGTGGAACAGTTTACTTGAGAATTTAAAGAGCGCTCAGACTGTTGACACTTTTAAATCTTTGATCAAGACTCATCTGTTTTACTTGGTGTTTGATCCCCTGATGCTGCTCAATAATCCAGGTAGAAAAATCTAAAAAAGCTAAGTCTGGTCCTCTGGACATTCAAAAAACAAAAAAACAAAACAAAGCAAAAAATTGTAGAAACGTTTCGTCTTTCGTCCGAAAGACCCATCATTAAACAGGGGTGGAGGCCTCCGAGTTCAACTGTCCCCCTCCTACAATGCTGTGATTGCTGGTATCACTCAGCCCTCTGTGAATAGCAAACAACCATCAGGGTGCTAACGATCCATTGTTAGGCTGATGGTCCTCCTTGATCATGTGAGCAGCTGGTTTCAGGCTGTCATCAGCCAACTGGTTGTGTAACACTGTGAGAGGGTGCTATTTATAAGACTGAGCTGAACCCAGCACCTCAGACTGAGGAAGTCTTTCGGACGAAAGACGAAACGTTTCTACAATTTTTTGCTTTGTTTTGTTTTTTTTGTTTTTTGAATGTCCAGAGGACCAGACTTAGCTTTTTTAGATTGGTGTTTGATCCTCACAGAGTCTGAGAACAAATTTTGAGCTGATTTTATTGTTGTTGTGTATTTACTTAGCCTGGTTAAAACCAGACCCTTGTCCTTCACTTCGCTTTGTACTAGGGTCTGGGACTTCTCCTATAGAGAACGATTTCTCCGGTAGATTTTTGACCGGACCAATCAGAGAACAGAAGGCAGAGTTTTGTTAGTTTTAGTGCATTAACAGAGTAGCCGAGTTTTCGACAGCTCGAGTGCTTTGACTTCTATCGAGGCTTTTTTGTCCAACTCGGGTACCCGTAGTGACGTCACATTTCACATTTCACAGCGCGCGGGGCAGCTTTTAGCTTTTAGTAGACGCTACAAAATGGATTCCTGTGTGCGCACGGATGTTAATGGAGCAGGCCGTCTTGTCAAAAAGGTAAAACAGTTTATAATTTTATAAAATGCGCTACTTCGTGTTGACTTTCTTTGTAGTAGATTGTGACAGCAGAGGGCAGTGTTGCAATGCAGGTCCCATATTATAACACGGCCGAAACGGCTTCCTTTCTCTCGTTTCACAAACAAAAAAAAACAAATATTCATCTCTCTAGAGCTACCAACAATCTATAAACACAATCTCTAAAAGTAAACCTAAATTGCACAGCTGCAGGCGGTGGTACGGTGTGGCTGTGGCCCCATTTGTTTTTAAGTTTCGGTTTTCATCGCTTATACTTTCACTTTTAATATTATTAATATAACTAATAGTTTTGTTTTTCCTGTGACTTATGTGCAGTATGATAAATGATAGGAGCATAATAAATGCTCCCAATGCTTTGTTGGTCTTTTTTTTCTTTTTGTAAAGACGTTTTTAGGCATTTATATTTATTTATTTATTTTGCATCGTAAGACACTGTGACGTCATCGGCTACTCGAGCGTCGTTCGAGTTCTTTTATGTTAATGTCGAGGTTAAAAATTATGTACTCGTTCAACCCCTGGTTAGTTTAGCCTGGCGAGGTCCAGGGCAGGCTAAACTATTCAGATAAATAGCTCAGAAACCACTCGGTGGATATTTTTTCTGCTACCAGTGTGTAATTATATGGCTCTAATTTACTGACTGTTGGCCTGGATGAAACATTTGAGATAAAATTCGATTTTTTATCATTTATTTTCGTAGCGCACCCGAGGCTGTTTGGAAAATGTCAAACCGAAACAATTTAAATCCAGCAGATTTGACCATTTCGTGAATTGATTTAGGAACTGTTAAGCTCAGGAACCCTTCTGATATAACGTCAGCTAAGAAATATATTTTTTCTCAGCAAAGAAATAATAGTTTTTTACCTTGTTTTATTGAAAATTCCTTCGTGGTGGCAGCCATTTTAACTGACGACGTCAGTCGACGTCGTTCAAAACTCCGCCTTCTGAAATCAAATTTTATCTCCAATGTTTCATCCAGGCCAACAGTCAGTAAATTAGAGCCATATAATTACTCACTGGTAGCAGAAAAAATATCCACCGAGTGGTTTCTGAGCTATTTATCTGATAGCCAGGACCTCGCCAGTCTAAACTAACAAAACTCCGCCTTCTGTTCTCTGATTGGTCCGGTCAAAAATCTACCGGAGAAATCCTTGTCTATGGGAGAAGTCCCAGACCCTAGTACGAAGCGAAGTGAAGGACAAGGGTCTGGTTTTAACCAGGCTAATATTTACTGATAACTTTATTATGTTTCAGTGGCACTAGATGCATTTTACTCATTTTATCTGTCTTAACTGTAAAGCACTTTGGTCAACTTTTGTTTGTTTTTATGTGCTATAGAAATACATTGACAATGACAAAGGAGCCATCAAAGAGCTGCATGCGGCTCGAGAGCAGCAGGTTGGCCAGTCCTGCCCTAGATGTCAGCTCTCTGCTCCACACAGAGGGCTGTGGTAGCTTGGTGTCTGTGGTTGAGTCAGGAAGCACATCCGGCATAAAAATATTTGCCAAGTCTTCGTGAGACTTAGTTTGCTGTGGCAACCCTTGAAGAAGGGAGCAGCCGAAAGAAGAAGAAAAAAAGTCTGGACCCAAACGTGTTTCACCTGTAAGGTGCACGTCCCTTACCTGATGCTGATTGGCTGACTCTTGATCTTGTAGAAAGTGTCGCTGTCTGTAGGAATCAAACTGTCGACCTCAATATCAGCAACAATTCCAGACTCCACCCTGAGACACAGAGAAATAGATTCAACTAATCAGGAGCCTGTACCACAAACCAGCCAATAAAAAAACATTTAACACACAGACATTTATACATAGACCCCTCATTGAGCGCTGAATCAAACATTGATGTAGCCGCCATATTGGATGTGGCAAAAGTGAAGCGATTTCTCATTGATTCAGGGTGGAAACATGGAAAAAACTGGGAAAGACTATTCTTTTCCAACCATGTTTCTGCCTATAATATTGCTCCCCAAATGTGAAGTAGGTTGACTGCAGGCACAGTTTCAAGAGTTGACACAGTTGTTCTGTGGAAAGTGTGGTCCTGTTGCTCAGAGTGGTGTCTGATTTTAACCTTAAACAGACCACCTCTACTGCTTCATCAACAGGAATGCACGTAAAGAGTGATGTGACATCAAAAGAGACCATTGTTTCATCAGTCTCCATGATGACATCCCTCACCTTATCCACAAAGTCCATGGTGTTCTGTATGTGGTGTTCTGAGCTGCCAACTAAAGGGATGAGTACAGATGCCAGATATTTGGAAACATTGTAAGTGACCGAGTTAATCATGCTAACAATTGGTCTTAAAGGTACACCTTGTTTGTGGATTTTGGGTAAACCATACAGACTTGGCGTGGCCTCCCCTGGGTACAGTCTGTGGTACAGAATATTGTCAATAGCCTTGTCCTGCTTCAAAATTTTCAGGCAATCTATCAACTTCTTCTTGTAACCACTTCCTGGATCTCTTTTCAGCGGTTCATAAGTGGTTAAGTCACTAAGGAGTGACATAACTTTCTCATGATAGTCTTTCTGGTTCAAAATCACTGTGCACCTTCCTTTGTCTGCTGGGAGAATTATGATGTTTTTGTCTTTGCTAAGAGTGGTGAGTGCATCCCTCTCTTCTCTACTGATGTTGGAAGGTGGTGGTTTGGCATTACTGAGACAGGCTGACACTTTGACTCTGAGTTGTTTTGCTTCAAACTCTAATTTTGTTGTTACGGATGGCTGACTCAGTGGCTGTGATCATCTCTACCAGTGGAACTCTACTTGGTGCCACTGCAAAGTTTAGTCCCCTGGCAAGAATCTCTGTCTCCGGCTGGGTGAGCTGTCTGTCAGATAAATTCTTCACCCACTTTTCTGTCTCCCTGGCATGTAACTGTGTATCGGAGTGTTGTCTTCCACTGAATGTGTTGTTATTGGAATTGTGATGGTGTTGACGAGTTATCAGTAAGTTAAATTTGTTTTGTTGTCGAGTCTTGGACTTGACGTGCTGTGCTAAGTGTGCCTGATCTGTACAGTCCATCACTTGCTGAAGTGTGGTCTGATCTAGACACGTTGTTAGTTTTTGTTTAATGTGCTCTTCTTTGGCCTTCAAGGCCTCAATAGTAAAATTGGTCTGTCTCACCTGTTCATTCAGCAGCTGGATCTGTGCCTTCTGCTATTGTATTATTGTGATCTAATTAACTTTTTTATTAAAATTATAATCTTATTAACACAATTTTTTTAATCTCTTTGTGCTGTTTGCAGTCTGGGGATGTCAACAAGATAGAGCTACAGCACAGTCTTCTTCATCCACCAAGCCACCTCCAGCTAAGAAGTCTGGAATGAATGAATTTATTTACTTGACATATTTTCAAAATAAACATTTTGTAAGTCTTTATTTTGGCCTTTTTTTGTACCGAAAAATAACCGAACTGAGCCCTCCTTGAAACGGAACCAAACCGAAATATGATTTTAGCGTACCGTTACACCCCTAGTGTGTGTGTGTGTTGTATGTATGTATATATATATATGTATGTAATATATATATGTATGTAATATATATATATATATATATATATATATGTATATATATACATATA
>JBBPBX010077951.1:3074-16746 GCA_038048925.1 Garcialebias charrua | reverse complement strand
CTAGGATTATCTAAGAGAAACATCAGCTAGTAATACACTAAGCCCTAATGTAGAGAGAAAACATCATTATAAACAGCAGCACGAACACGAGTCTTTATGAGCAGATGGTCACAGATGAACACAGCAACAAGAAACAGATCAGCATCAGCATGATGTGATATTTTGCAGTGTTTATTCTTATTATTTATTTATTCATGAGTCTGACAGCCTCAGGGTAGAAGCTGTTCCTCAGTCTAGTGGTTCTACATCTGATGCTTCTCAACCTCCGTCCTGAGGGGAGTGGGGCAAAGAGTGAGTGTGCTGGGTGAGTGTGGTCCTTCATGATGCAGGTGGCTCTCTTCCTGCATCTGGAGGTGTAAATGTCTGTGATGGTGGGGAGACTGACTCCAACATCTTCTGTGCAGCCTTCACCACTCTCTGTAGAGCTTTCCTCTCTGCAACTGTGCAGCCTCCATGCCACACGTTGATGCTGGAGCACAGGATGCTCTCCACTGCACACCTGTAGAAGGAGTGAGGACTGAGCTTCTCAGACCAGCTCGTCTCAGTCGTCTGAGGAAGTAGAGTCTCTGATGACCTTTCTTGATCAGGCTGGTGGTGTTGTTGCTCCAGCTGAGGTTATCATTCAAGTGTACACCCAGGTACTTGTAGCTGGAGACCACCTCCACCGCAGATCCACCTATGTACAGTGGGGTGTGGGTGTGTTTGTTCCTTCTGAAGTCCACAATCATCTCCTTCGTCTTCTTCACATTCATGTGAAGATTATTCTCTTTGCACCAGCTCTCCAGATGTTCCACCTCCTGTCTGTAGCTGGACTCATCATTGTTTGTGATGCATCCCACCACCGCTGTATCATCTGCAAACTTAACAATATGACAGCCTGGATGTGTGGCTGTACAATCATATGTGAGCAGAGTGAACAGAAGAGGGCTCAGCACACATCCTTGAGGAGAGCCAGTGCTGAGGGTTATGGTGGAGGAGGAGAAGTTGTGGATCTTCACTGACTGAGGTCTGTTTGTTAAGAAGTCCAGGACCCAGTTACAAACGGAGGGGCTTAGTCCAAGTGTAGATAGTTTATCTATCAGAGTTTGGGGGATCATGGTGTTGAGGCAGATGTGAAGTCCACAAAGAGCATACGGACGTATGAGTCCTTCTGATCCAGGTGGGTGAGAGCAGTATGGACCACAGAGGAGATGGCGTCCTCTGTTGATCGGTTCTCGCGGTATGCATATGCGCATGTGCTAATGTAACCCAGGACTGAGGAAGCATAAAAAGGCTATTAGACCTGTGTTTGCAGAAAATAACATACACAAGGCTTTGACTGAGCCATCAGCAACAGCTGGTAAATCCACTAGCTGTACAGGAATGCACAAGATGCTAAGATTATTCACCTATGTTAGTCGTAGCATGTGGGCACAATGTTTCACAGTGTTTAAAGGAAACCACCCATCATGCTGTCTTTTAAGCTGCATTAATTAATAATTGAGACTATGCTTATAAGTTTAAAGGCACGGTCTGCAGTTTCTGTATAGCCCTGAAACTTAGGAAATTTTCGAGCAGAAACCCTTCTCCCTCCTCCCCCTTGCACTGTGGCTGACCTGCAACTCCGCCTCCTTAGCTCCTCCTCCACAGCTTGGCCTGTCTCGTGAACGCGCATGCATTGTAAACACAGTTCTAAGATGGCGTCGGCGCAGTCACCCGATCGACTATTTCCTTCTCAAATCTTTGCGTATTTGTAATAAAGTATCGTAAATTATGTATAACCCTTTCAATAAGTTATGTTATAATACTTTGCTGCAGTGTGTGACATTTTATCTGTGTTACGCATCTAGTTTGAAACATTTTCGATGGTCTTCAGACGAGGAATTTACACCCAGAGACCTACGGTCCGAAGAGGAAGCCAGCTACGTGCTGGAGACACTCAGCTCCTGAGAAGTCAAACCTGGGTTGATGCACTACAGCTGGACTTGTTCATATTCTGGTTTTGTTACATAATGAGATTCGATGCTCACAGGGGGAGTTGATGAAAACAAACAGTTCTCATAGTCACCCTGTTTTCATGCAAACATTTAAATTGATGATTCTTCATGAACATGCAGTGAAATAATTTTCTATTTGAAAGAACACAGCGACAAAATCTTTTTTATTTATTTATTTAGACAATAAATACACAAAAAACCTAAATAAATATGTGACAAGGATCATCAAACCGTTACATAACGCACTTAAATAACCATAAATAAAGCACTGAGCATCCACCCTGATGTTAAATACTCTGTTGTGTACTTAGTTTGATTTAAATAACTTTTTAATAAAACTGGACAGAAATTAAACAGAACTTAATTAACTCCAAATTCTTCCTAACCTGCAGCCTTCAGGGCAACAGAACAGCAAGCAGGGCCCAGGTGACTGATCTGGTCTTCACTTAAGTGGGTCAGGTCAATAAATATGTGGAGCTTCTCCAGATTGTCAGCTTGTCCAAACATCTAAAGTCCATAGAGAACCACCTGATCTCCACTCTTTCATTTGTGTATATATATAATATATATATAGTTATAAATATAGGTATCTATATGTATATATACTATATATATATATAGTTATAAATATAGGTATCTATATAAAAAAATAACTATATTTATAACTACAGTATATATACTATATATATACTGTATATCTATATATTTATATATATCTATCTATATATCTATATATATATATATATATATATATATATATATATATATATATATATATATATATATATGATGTAGAATGATGAACAGAAATTCTACCATTGCTGTTCATCATTCTTTAGTTAGTAGCAGGTCACTTTTGTAAATGAGCCCTCGAGGCTCAATGAGATTTACCTGACTAAATAAAGGTTGAATGAATGAATGACTATATATATATATACAGTATATATAAATAAAAAAATTAAGGTTCATTGATAAACTTCATCAACTCGTTTAAAAGTTCTTTTCTTTTAATTGAGGATTTTTGGGATTGAAATTGCCCCAAGGCCACACCCTGCCACAGATCTTTGGAGGACACCCCACGTGGAGATGGTCTTCATCTGGTCTCCATGGGTCAGTCCTCAGTGCTGGTTGATCACCTTCGGTCTCACGCAGGTGCAACCCACTGAGATGAGTTTGGACTCCAGGCGGTAGTGGTAGCTGTGCCTGGCCCTGGCGTCTTGACTCGCCTCAGAACCAGCACCTGATGCAGAATGGGACGGGACTCCAGGCCCCCGTCCTCCAGTCCTTGGTGGTCCAGGCAGGTTTTGAGCAAACAGTGAGCCTGCGACAGCGCATGAGGGTACATGTTGTCATCCCTGGAGATGCTGAGGACAGAGAGGAGACAAAAAACTGTTAACAGGACTCTGAGCTTCATGAAGGACAACACACTGAGGAGCTGAAGCCTCACTTGTAGGTCCACGGTGAGATGGAGTCGCTGGCCAAAGAACTGACTTTTAGGCTGGGAACTAAATTGTTTGGGTCCAAACGCAGAGGGACCGTTTCTTCTGCTAATCCTTCAAAGGACTTCCTGTGTGGCTTTGCTGCTGTCTGTGGGACCACCACCACCATCATCATCAACAGGACAGCGCTGACAACCTGAGGAAGAAGAACATTCATTCATTCAACCTTTATTTATACAGGCTAGCCTCGTTGAGCCACGGGGACTCATTTACAAGAGAGACCTGTCTCACTCACACCTAGGGTCAATTTAGAGTTACCAATCAGTCTAACATGCATGTTTTTGGTCTGTGTATGTTATACATGAACACAGAATTTTAATTAAGTCATCTTTTTAAAAATTCTTAAATTTATAAAGTTGTACATTTTCTGTGACGTGGTTAGAAAAATAAAATAATAAAAAAAATAAGCTTCAAAGATATTTATTGTCAATATTGTGCATCTGTATTATTCTAATTTTATGTCCACTAAAATTGCAGCACAGAAAAGCCATAACAATAAAGAAATACATTATATAAAAACTGGAGCGTGAGATTGATAGGCGGATAGGTGCAGCGTCCGCAGTGAAGCGGGCGCTGTACCGGTCTGTCGTGGTGAAGAGAGAGCTGAGTCAAAAGGCAAAGCTCTCAATTTACCGATCGATCTACGTTCCCACCCTCATCTATGGTCATGAGCTTTGGGTTGTGACCGAAAGAACAAGATCTCGGATACAAGCGGCTGAAATGAGTTTTCTCCGCAGGGTGTCTGGACTCTCCCTTAGAGATAGGGTGAGAAGCTCAGTCATCCGGGAGGGACTCGGAGTAGAGCCGCTGCTTCTCCACATCGAGAGGAGCCAGTTGAGGTGGCTCGGGCATCTGGTTAGGATGCCTCCTGGACGCCTCCCTGGTGAGGTGTTCCGGGCATGTCCCACCGGGAGGAGACCCAGAGGAAGACCCAGGACGCGCTGGAGGGACTATGTTTCTCGGCTGGCCAGGGAACGCCTTGGGATTCCCCCAGAGGAGCTGCTCCAAGTGGCTGGGGAGAGGGAAGACTGGGCCTCCCTACTTAGGCTGCTACCCCCGCGACCCGACCCCGGATAAGAGGAAGAAAATGGATGGATGGATGGATGGATTATATAAAAACAACTATTAAACTTTGGTTTTTGTTTCTGCCTACCGTAATATCTGGTGGAAATACATTTCATAAACAATATTAGACATACAACCTTACCATCTACATTTTAAAATTGTGTAATAATATTATGATCACAGTTATATTAGTTGCAGTGCAAACCATAAAATAATCTTGACATAAATACAGTTTCCCCTTACTTACCTTGTTTCCAAAACCTGAATGGGAGTCTCCCCAAATTCACTTCTGAGACCTTCCCCAAAGTCATCATCTCTGCATAAAAACATATAATGTAGTTCAAACAATAATCAGATATTCTTTTCAACACATTTATCACACAATGACAAATTTATCTAACATATCAAAGCATGTAGGATGATTTAAAAAATAGCATCAAACAGCCATCTTCCATCCTGTTCTGCTGCTAGAAGTAAAATTTGAACTTTTTATGCTCTCCTTTCATCCTGCTTCACTGCATGCTCATGTCCGCAGCAAACTCGTCCACCCCACCGCAAGTTTTACAGATTTGATTCCAAAATTTAATAATTTTTGAGGCCCTTTATACAGGTAAACGTCCAAAGAGGTTGAGATGTATGCATCAACAACATATATTGTGTAGTACAACTAACAGACTTTTAGATTATGAACACCAAATGATCTGCAGACAATATGCTAATTGCTAGTTGTTTTGATCATGCATCTCTTACACAGACAGCGCAGTTACAGTACTTTCAACATATCTGCATGCTGATCCACAATACAATAAGTTAGGATAACTAAATGTACGTATCAAAACAATACTGAGGTTGAATGAGTTAGCTGCTGCCATTAGCATCACGTCAGCTGTAGGCCGGAAAACGATTTTAGCCTGTTGTAGATAATATCATGGCATTTGCGCTATCACATGAGTCAAGCAAAGACACTTACTTTTCAAGCAGGAAAGTTGCTAACTCTGCATCGCTTTGCAATCCTCTGAGCACTCGAGGCTCTCGCCACCTCCGCCATCTTGAAACAGCTACTGTTTGAGACGGGAGCGTGCCCGGCTGCGCGCTGCCGCTGGGAGAGGCGGGGGGAGGGCGGGGGAAGCTCGTTCATGAAAATAACTCTGTTTTTATTGGCTGGTCAAAAACGGCCCGCTCTGGTTTTTATAAATGCTATTTTAACCACCGGGAGACGCCAGAGGAATATAGTATTTCTCAAAGATTACCTGTTTAACATCACTCTGACAAAAAATAGTGACTGAGAGAAGAAATATGTTTATAAAAAAAGCTACATACTGCAACTTTAAGGTATGGCCATTAACCATTGCAAACATTATCATTTGTATGGTTTCAACATCTGTGGGAGGAATAGCTCACCTTGTCATTTTGTAGTTTTTTTATAATTTCGTCTCTAATTCCACGGTCCCGCAAAAACTGCAAGAAGGCGTCTTCCTCTCTCTCCATTTGAAATGCAGCCTTTAGAAACATTCAAATGAACAATTAAAAGACATGACTGTAAAATGATTCTGAAATAGTAAAATATATTGAATTCAACACCAACCTGAGAATCCAAAAGTAGACTCATTAAAGTATGAATCACTATTAGTTCCAGCTGACTACATCAATGAAAGTAGCTATCTATCTACACAGTGTGGGCCTGTTTGATAGCATAATTTATTTATTTATTTACTGAACAGTCTTCCTTTACATGTGTCTGTGTGAACGCCATTAAAATACTGGAGTATTTGAGCGAAAGAGAACTACAGTACTGTACACAAACGTCCTTCAGGGCATGCGTACTACTGCTGACTGAATGGTAACCACTAACGGTCACAATTTATGCAAATATCCCTGTAATACCGAACTAAAACATATTGTACATCGAGACAATACCACCAAGTAACTAATGCATAGTCTACACACCACAACTATCTAGCCATTTTCCCTTTAGCGAGAAAATACTAGTAGAATTCACTGACGGTTAGCATATTAGCACTGAGTTAGCACTAGGCCATTATCTTCGTCATGTGAACAACTTCGTTTATAAGATAAACATACCATATTACAAATAAGTCGCTGACCACGTACACTGCCTGCATTTATGTAAAACACTCAATTACACACTGGGACTCGTACCTGAATGCCATAGAAGTATTGAACCACATTCATGACTCACTGAACGAGTTATGTTGCGTTCAGGAACACATTTAAAACATCCGTTTCCCGACACTCACCTATTGCGATGAATGTAATCTCAGAAAAAGCACATTAATCTTACAACAATTTGTCTATAGCCTACTTTAGATTGAACCTCGTGTTTTAAACCTCGTGACATAAATTTTATGAATGCCATAGAAGTATTGAACCACATTCATGACTGAACGAGTTGCGTTCAGGAACACATTTAAAACATCCGTTTCCCGACACTCACCTATTGCGATGAATGTAATCTCAGAAAAAGCACATTAATCTTACAACAATTTGTCTATAGCCTACTTTAGATTGAACCTCGTGTTTTAAACCTCGTGACATAAATTTTATGAATGCCATAGAAGTATTGAACCACATTCATGACTGAACGAGTTGCGTTCAGGAACACATTTAAAACATCCGTTTCCCGACACTCACCTATTGCGATGAATGTAATCTCAGAAAAAGCACATTAATCTTACAACAATTTGTCTATACTACTTTAGATTGAACCTCTTGTTTTAAACCTCGTGACAATCGCGTGGCCACGTGATACTTTCGGGTGGCCACGTGAAACTTATCGAGTGGCCACGTGATAAGTTTCACGTGGCCACGTGATAAGTTTCACGTGGCCACCCGAAAGTATCACGTGGCCACGCGAAAGTATCGAGTGGCCACTTGATACTTTTTTTGCCTTCCATGTCACCAGACGGGCTCCGTAGTTTTGCATCACAGGTGCTCTCAGCAGAGCAAGTCACGCTTGGCAGGAAATAAAAAGCCAGTCAAACAGGATTTAGTGATTTGGTGGCCCGTTAAAGGTCAGCATCCAGTGGGAAAGAGATTCAGGCAATTATTGCAAGCCCCAAGTAGGATAGAAGAAATAATTTTAGTGTGGCCATTTAAACGCTCTATATCTCTGCAGAGCATAGCAATGTTGACTACAAATGATAAATAAAGTAAACTTTGGTTCTATATAGTTTGTTTTCCCATAGAAATTGTTTGGTATAGGACAAATAATTAACATTTCCCACACATTTGCTGAAATATTCCTTCTTACGTTTTTAATCTTCTTCGGCCCCCACCAGGCATTTGCCCACCCAGACCCTTCGCTGTTCAACCTTCAACTCCGCGGCCAAAGCTTATGCTAAAAGCCTCACTTACAGAACAATATAAAAGGCCCCAGCACCTATGACTTATCCCTTTTTTTTCTGAGGGTAGACATTCTGTACGCCCGGCCCCAAACTCCCACTCTGATCTCACCCATTGAATGATTTCAGAGCTCTTAGTTGCAACTCTAGTCAAATCCTCTGACTCACTTGCTGATCCCCTTTTCCCTCCTTTTTCTACTGAGTAACTTTAATTGTCCTGAGAAAGTCACGGTTGGGCCGCAGAACACAAAGAGCTAGTTTATAATTAATGTTACAGAGGACGGATTACAGGAAGCGCTGGGCCGGCTGATCTGAGAGGCTGTGACAGGGAGTGTGTGATCTTCCAGCCTGTGCCAGACTCGCTGGGTTTGTGTGGCGTATGTGTGCAGTCAGTCCATCAGAACAATGTGAGATTTCCCTTCCCTGCACAGGCTAATTTATGCCTTCATCACTCAGACCATCTGCACCAGGCTCATCTTCTCTACCCAGCATAGGAATGTGAGCAACAGGTTTCATTTAGACCTGAGTGCTGCTCGTGTGAATGAAAAACCAAAGAGAGGGGTCTTGTTTTATTTTCCACTCATAGGGGGATAGGAGGGTGGTGGGGGTTAATGGAGGAGCCAGTGGATGAGGGGTGGGATCTGAACTCCTGCCATGCAGGTGTGAGGCTAGGGGCCTTGCATGTAAGAACATGAAGCAATGAAAGCCACCAAACTGGGTAAAGCATTGCACTGAATCAAACATTCACGGGATATTCAGAAGACTACTCCTCAGTTTCTGTAGAAGAACAATTTTCACAGCTTATTTCCATTTAAAACGTTCAAGTCCTGAACTTAAGATCTGCTGAGCATCTAACCTGGTCAAAGAAAATCATAAAACAACCGGATGACATTCAAAGTGAAAAAGAATGTAAAAATCAAATAAATTCCATTCTTATGAAGCTTGAGAAAGCAGATGAGGAGGAGGATGAGGAACGAGTGCTTTCCTATCGGGTCTTGCTCTCTGGCACTAAGACAGGAGCCTGGCTGCCTGTCTTTCATCATCAGGATGCAGGATCAGAGCGTGTCTCACACACAGCTCCTCTGTGTGCCTGCGAGTGTGTGTGCGCACACATCTGCTTGTGTGAAGAGAGGGCACGTAAAAGCCCAGACTGCCTGCAGGTCCACCCCCTACGCAGATGAGCAGGGGCAAAGGAGTGCTTGGCAAGAGTAGGGAGTGTGTTGATAAGTGTGTGTCTGTGCATGCTTGTGTGTTCTCAGGGGAATGAGCACATGTTTGCTTGTGGATAAAGGAGGGATGTAAGGAGAGAGTGATTCACCCAGATATTTTTTTTGTCTCCCTCTCTTAGTCCTCACCTTGCATTTTGTTTCCTCATCCCTCCCCTGATGCACACTCATTGCTTCCATCTTTTATTTCTACCCTCCCTCCCAACACACACATACAAACACATAGACTGTGTTGTCTCTCGTTCTCAGACAGTAGCAGCCGGGGGGCAGGAGCCTGCTGGATGAAACTGCATCAATCTTTTCCCAGCAGTGGGGGTGACTGCAAACACACAGCATCTTCTTCACCCTGAAGTGGTGTCAGGAGATGGACAGTAAGGAAGGTCAGGGTTCCACCTGGTGTGACTCACCAGAAACTGCCAAACCTGCCTCACCTAATGTCTAGAACAGAGTCCAAAGCATTCAATCACACTAGTTTGTACCTTTGAGGCAGCTGTGGCTAAGTGGTTAGAGCAGTCGCCCTCCAATGGGAGAGTTGGGGGTTTGATTCCACCAGCAGTCACATGTTAAAGTGTCCCTGGGCAAGACACTGAATCCCTCATTACCTGTGATGTGTGTCCCATCGGTGTATATGAATGTGATCTAACACACTGATTAGACTCTGTACAGAACAATTTGTTCATATTAGCTTTGTAAAAATCTATTTAGAGTGCTGTGTGAATGTGTGTATATATATATATATATATATATATATAGATAGATAGATAAGATAGATAGATAGATAGATAGATAGATAGATAGATAGATAGATAGATAGATAGATAGATAGATAGATAGATAGATAGATAGATAGATAGATAGATAGATAGATAGATAGATAGATAGATAGATAGATAGATAGATAGATAGATAGATAGATAGATAGATAGATAGATAGATAGATAGATAGATAGATAGATAGATAGATAGATAGATAGATAGATAGATAGATAGATAGATAGATAGATAGATAGATAGATAGATAGATAGATAGATAGATAGATAGATAGATAGATAGATAGATAGATAGATAGATAGATAGATAGATAGATAGATAGATAGATAGATAGATAGATAGATAGATAGATAGATAGATAGATAGATAGATAGATAGATAGATAGATAGATAGATAGATAGATAGATAGATAGATAGATAGATAGATAGATAGATAGATAGATAGATAGATAGATAGATAGATAGATAGATAGATAGATAGATAGATAGATAGATAGATAGATAGATAGATAGATAGATAGATAGATAGATAGATAGATAGATAGATAGATAGATAGATAGATAGATAGATAGATAGATAGATAGATAGATAGATAGATAGATAGATAGATAGATAGATAGATAGATAGATAGATAGATAGATAGATAGATAGATAGATAGATAGATAGATAGATAGATAGATAGATAGATAGATAGATAGATAGATAGATAGATAGATAGATAGATAGATAGATAGATAGATAGATAGATAGATAGATAGATAGATAGATAGATAGATAGATAGATAGATAGATAGATAGATAGATAGATAGATAGATAGATAGATAGATAGATAGATAGATAGATAGATAGATAGATAGATAGATAGATAGATAGATAGATAGATAGATAGATAGATAGATAGATAGATAGATAGATAGATAGATAGATAGATAGATAGATAGATAGATAGATAGATAGATAGATAGATAGATAGATAGATAGATAGATAGATAGATAGATAGATAGATAGATAGATAGATAGATAGATAGATAGATAGATAGATAGATAGATAGATAGATAGATAGATAGATAGATAGATAGATAGATAGATAGATAGATAGATAGATAGATAGATAGATAGATAGATAGATAGATAGATAGATAGATAGATAGATAGATAGATAGATAGATAGATAGATAGATAGATAGATAGATAGATAGATAGATAGATAGATAGATAGATAGATAGATAGATAGATAGATAGATAGATAGATAGATAGATAGATAGATAGATAGATAGATAGATAGATAGATAGATAGATAGATAGATAGATAGATAGATAGATAGATAGATAGATAGATAGATAGATAGATAGATAGATAGATAGATAGATAGATAGATAGATAGATAGATAGATAGATAGATAGATAGATAGATAGATAGATAGATAGATAGATAGATAGATAGATAGATAGATAGATAGATAGATAGATAGATAGATAGATAGATAGATAGATAGATAGATAGATAGATAGATAGATAGATAGATAGATAGATAGATAGATAGATAGATAGATAGATAGATAGATAGATAGATAGATAGATAGATAGATAGATAGATAGATAGATAGATAGATAGATAGATAGATAGATAGATAGATAGATAGATAGATAGATAGATAGATAGATAGATAGATAGATAGATAGATAGATAGATAGATAGATAGATAGATAGATAGATAGATAGATAGATAGATAGATAGATAGATAGATAGATAGATAGATAGATAGATAGATAGATAGATAGATAGATAGATAGATAGATAGATAGATAGATAGATAGATAGATAGATAGATAGATAGATAGATAGATAGATAGATAGATAGATAGATAGATAGATAGATAGATAGATAGATAGATAGATAGATAGATAGATAGATAGATAGATAGATAGATAGATAGATAGATAGATAGATAGATAGATAGATAGATAGATAGATAGATAGATAGATAGATAGATAGATAGATAGATAGATAGATAGATAGATAGATAGATAGATAGATAGATAGATAGATAGATAGATAGATAGATAGATAGATAGATAGATAGATAGATAGATAGATAGATAGATAGATAGATAGATAGATAGATAGATAGATAGAGTCCTATCTCAAGTCCAACCTGAACATCACTGGCTCCGCTCTGTCCTGGTTTCAGTCCTACCTCACAGACTGGCAACAGTTTATTCACATCAACTGCTCCTCCTCCTCCATAACCCCTCTATCCCAGGGTGGTCCACAAGGTTAAGTGCTTGGTCCTCTTCTTTTCATCCTTTACATCCTCTCCCTTGGTAATATCATCCGTTATCATGGCCTCCATTTTCACTGCTATGCTGATGACATACAGATTTACATTTTGACTACATCCATAAACCCCACTATCCACTCCATCCTCACCCATTGCTTAACTGACATCAAAATATGGATGAAGCACACTTTTATCAAATTAAATACTGATAAAAAACGGACATACTCCTCATTGGTCCAAAGAGTGCAAGTCAACTCAAAACTTCTGCCTAAACTTTGAAATCCCTCTCACTCCATCCCCACTCATTCATAATCTTGGTATTCTATATAGGGGCCAAGATGGTGTAGAGGCAGGGCAGCCGGCTCAGGACCAGAAGGTCTCGGGTTCGATCCCCGGTCACGGCATACCTCGTTGTGTCCCTGGGCAAGACACTTAACCCCGACTTGCTCCCGGTAGGACAGGCAGCGCCTTGCATGGCAGTCTACCGCTACCGGTGTATGAATGTGTGTATGAATGGGTGGATGGTTGGTACTGTGAAGTGCTTTGGGGCCCCTCAAAGGGGGCTGGAAAGTGCTATATAAGTAAGCTCCATTTACCATTTATTCTTCTCAACTCCACTCTTTCATTCAAATCACACATCAAACAGATAACTCGAATGGCATTATTCCATCTCAATTACATACATAGCACGACTCTGCCCATCAATCACTTTCTCTACTGCTGAAACCCTAATCCATGCTTTTGTCATATGCAGAATCTGTCGTGTTTCGCCATCAGGAGTGTTGAACCCAATTGCAGGAGGATGACAGGAGGCACGTGAAAAATCCCAAAGTATTTATTTCCAAAAACAAAACAAAGCAAAGGCTGACGGGGCAGCGTACTTACTAATAAACTGGAGGACGGAGGGCAGAACACACACCATGAGGACAATCCCGAGACCAAGACAAGACACCAGTGAACTGAATATATACACACACACTGATTAGGACAAAGACAGACACCTGCGGTGATTAACAAGACACAGGTGAGAACATGGGCTGAACACAAGGAAGGAAAACACTGAGAGCTGGAAACATGAGGAAACAGACAGAGACAGGACCAAAATCCCATAGAATCGACTATTGCAATCGCATTTTATACGGTACACCATCCAGAACTCTCAACAAACTGCAATATATTCAAAACTCTGCTGCCCGCCTTCTCACCCACACCTGCTCCCGTGAACATATCACTCACTCCTGTTCTGCAGAAACTCTATGGACCAAGCTCTGAACCTGGGAAGACAGAGCCTTCTCCATCGCTGCCCCCACCCTCTGGAACTCACTGCCCCAACAGCTTTGTGCCTGCTCTGATCTCTCCACTTTTAAGAAAGAACTAAAAATCCACCCATTTAAAATAACTTTTAACGTTTAAATTTGTCCTTTTTAAATGTTTTACTGTGTTTTTACCTGTTATGCATAGTTAATTTTATATAAA